>JAPSGF010000026.1:1340249-1416758 GCA_035772895.1 Perdix hodgsoniae
AAGGGAAGGGAAGGGAAGGGAAGGGAAGGGAAGGGAAGGGAAGGGAAAGTGTGGTGACAAGTGCAAACATGGATAAGAGGAATAACAAATTTTAGATCTAGAATCAGTTTCTATATAAAAATTAAAATGTGTTTAAAAAACAGATTCACAACAAATTGCTCTCAGGCAGTAAGAAACACATACAAAGAAATGATGCACAATCACATATTTAAAGTATCCAGCAGTCTATATAGAGGCGTATGCCAGCTGCTTCAGGTAAAGAAATGTCACTAAGCAAAACAGTACTTTATTGCAATTGTCACTTACCTAAGGATTTCTCTTTCTTATCAAAATACCTGCAACAGAGGATTATTGTTGTATTATTGATTTCTTTTTGCAATTAGATGTTTGAACTCAAAGATCAGAAGGTGTGATGGGCAACTCCTGCTCTTCACTGACTATGTTAGAGTGATGAAATCTAGAAGACAACGTGGGGAATAACGAAAGGAATTGCTGAGTCTACAGCACGCAGATAATGCCATATAGATTCCTTTCTGAAATACACTACACGGCTAGTGATAATCCAACACAGACAAATACCTGACTCCCAGCACTAGAATAATACAAGTGATAATGGTGGGGAATGTTTACAGTGATTCACTGTAGGTGTTTATCACAATCAAATGGAGATTGTTATTCTCCAAACAAGTTGGTTTGTAGTTTTAGTGCTCTCAGTTCCTCAGTACCCATGGATATATACCATATGATAGCAACCGTGACTTGAAATGTTCATTTCCATCTCACCAGGCTGTGAGGTGGCTGGATCTCTATCATACTGCAATGAGCTGCACAAACACTGCTTCCAGATTCAGCTGCTGCAAAATATTTTACATGAGTTTGAACAAAGAGGTTCCAGCTGGTCCAGGCTGAAGCAACATGTTTGCTTCCTTCTCCCTTTCATCTCTAAGCTCATTCATGCTGAGAGCGGATATAATTGCTCTCTATAAATACATTCAGGTTAGGCACTAAAGCGAGAGAAAAGATACTTAAGCAAATGGACAAAGATGACACAAGGACAAATGATCACTAATGAGCAATGAATAAATTGAACACAAATTAAAGTTTCTGATCACTGGAAAACTGAAGTTCGGAAACAGCCTCCCATTAAAAACTAGGAAAGAAAAAAAGAACAGAATTTTCAAATGGAGTTTAATAAATATACAGACTATAAGATATGGTTGCTTCCAAGTGCAGAGCAATGTATTTGGTAATGTAGGAGATCACTCATGTTCCAGTGGAAACAATGAACACAGAATCCAAATCACTGCATGGAGTTTATCTATTGTATTTTTATTGCAGGCACTTTGCAATCTGATGTTTGTGCTTTCAACTAAAGGTGCCTGCAAAATCTCTCAGGTTCTTACTAATCAAGTTTTAGATCCAGCACCTAATGATTCTCCTTTCTTATTTGCCAATTATCTACCACTTAAAAACAATCAACCTGATGTTGCCTTTCCTCAGTTTTGGCGACTATGAAAGATTTCCTTCACTTGCATTTTGTCCCAGTTGTCCAGTTCCATCAATTCTGCTCTGATTCCTTTTCCTGTGACTCCTTACACCTGAGCATCGAAGTATCTCTGCATGGATATTGCAGTCATCATTCTGTTCTGCAGTACCTCTGTTGGTCATCATTCTCTGCAACAAAGAACTATGTCTTGCATAGCATGTTTAAATATGAAGTACAGTAAATCAGCTGGAGACCTTCCAAGTGACTTCCTTTCTGCTTGCTATTGGCAATATGACCACTGTCTCAGGGGCCTGCTACCAAACTAAAGACTCAAAGTCACCAGTTCACCTGCAACTGGCCATGGAAACAAGAACCTGCCTTCAGGCAGAGCCACATATGGCACATTTTTATTTCAGTCCTAGCCTAGCTACTTTGCATTCTCTGTTGAAAACGTTACGCCACTCATCTGTGTTCTACAGAACCTGGCTTTCTGAATTTGAGGCCTCCCAGTCTACTCTGGAGCTCACTGTAAGAGAAGATCTAGGAGGCAGCTCTGTCTCAAAGTTCTGCCCAAACCAGAATCATGTCATACCTCCACTGTACAAACCCCTTAATAATAACATTTTTCTTGCTTCCCATATGGCATAAGAAGGAAGAAGTGGAAAACCTGTTACATATGACTGCATACTGGTCTTTGTAATACTTTCCCCTGTATACCAAAAGCACTTTAGTGCCGTAATATCTTGCTCAGAGGCATGAGACAACCAGGAGAGGTTTGCCAGTCTGCCAGCAGGCTTCAGAGACTCCTTCTGAGTTCTTTTCCTTCCCCAAGATAGCCCTTAGGTAAATGCTTGCAGGAAATTCATATACTTGTGAGATGGTGGAGTTGCTGCTTCACAAGCCCTAACAAATGTAAACACTTCTGTTTCAGCACATCTGCCATTGCAATGCCTACAGCTTTTCCAGAACCAAAGGATTAACTTTATTGTGCATTTGCTCAGCAGATCTGGTAACACAATATTGTACTTCTAAGCAGACAGATTACTCACAAGTTTCTGGATGCTACATCTTTAGAAACTCACTCTACTTAAAGATAAGTGTTGAATCTGGTAATCCCAGAAACATCCAACTGATGTAAAAACCAGTTGTACCAAGGGCCAGCTGGATGCTATTTTTCCCCAGGTTATTTGGATATTCCAAAAGTAATGGTTTTATTATTATTTTTTGCACCTTAATATTAAACAGATGCAGCTTGTTTCTCAAGACTGCTGTGAGCCATTTTTTTCTTTAGATTTGTAAAATAAAACAATAAAGGATGTGTGGAGCTAGATGTTTGTTTAGTATTGCTTTACTGTAAGAGTGAAACATATCAATATAGATAATTGCATTTTTAAGAAACAATATACATATTAAATGACATTTTATACCTGTAGAGAGAACCTCCCTCATTCAACAAGTTTACTTTTAGAAAACAGGAGCAATGCCACAGCCATTATTTTATTTTTCCTAAATGTTAGGCTCAAATCTAGCAAAAATATTCGTGTGTGTTTCTGTGTGCAGCAATACATTACAGAAGGAACATCATCAGAGGCAGAATGCAAACAGGTTCTCCACTTGTGTGGGCTGAGCCTATCAGACACACTTTACTAAACACTAAGACACTTACAGAAGCATTTGTCTGGAAAGTGAGGTGCCATCTTAATTTCTGCCTTACTTTTCAGGACAGACATTGTCCTGTTCCAGTCTAGAGACTAATCATGAGAAGTGCTGAGTTCTCCCAATTTCCAGCTGACCTGCTGCAGCTGAGAGCTCTGCACTGCTGCACATTGGCCCTGCTGCCTACTGCTAGCAAAGCCTTAGGAGACTAAAAATAAACAGGCATTTGTATCAGAGGAAGCAAAACATGATTGACAACCCTCAGAGAATTTTGCCTGCTAATCAGTTATGAAGCTTCTGCCTTAGCCCTGGTCTCCACATCCAACTGATCTCTTCTGTGGAATGTTTTGCTCTTTCACCTGAGGAGAACCCAAGCCTTCAAGTGACTTTTTTCCCCTAAACTGCATACAGCATACGGCTGATTTCATTGCATTTTATAGACATGAGACGGTCTAATTGCAAAACTGTGGTCATAAACTGTTTCCCTGAAGAAGATGCACAATAGGCATGTCCACTCGGCTGAATGCGTTCCTTTGCTTACAACCAAGGGAGACTGGCCAAACTGATGAGCTATTTAAGTGTTTTGTGAATAGGCATCCTTGAAATGTGAAATATTTAATTACAGGAGTATTGTTATGGTTGCTGACTATTAATTTCACTCTGCCTCCAGTTCCTTTATTTTATTAGAATGTGAGGATTTCTTCTGAGATTATAAGGCATCTTGCATTATAAAACCTTAGGTTCAGATGATAATTTTTTTTAAACATTCATTTTGTATGGGCTGGTAATTGCTATGCTGAGTTCCCATTTAAAAGCAAAACTATTATTATTGTTGTGAAAACTCAAACGTAAAGATTTCTGACAGCACTGGGTGAATGGGAAAAGCACAGTTTCCAAACTATAAAAACACATTTTGACCTTAGTTCTCACAATACTGTGGCCAACACAGATCCATTCCATCTTAGCATGGAGATAATCTTAATGAAGGAATTATAACTTGGTCTTACTGTGGAGGAAGCTGGTTTTATTTGTCTGAGTTCTGTGAGTTAGAAAATCCAACGTCTGAGCCTTCTAGGTACACATTTTAAATGCACTTCTGTGTAATTTTCAATCTCCCCAAATGAGCATCGAATCTATTTGTATTTTGTGGTGAATTTTTTCTGTTCTGTATAATGCATGCAATAAAAAGACTTATATGGCCAACATTTAAATGATTAACTATTGTAATAGTGAAATTATTATTTGTAATAATGGCAAACTGAATGAATGTTCTGTTTGCTTTTAATGCTTTAATTCTGTAATCTCACATACTTAAGATTTTGGATGGACAAGAGGCCAGATTAAATGACCAGTCCTTACCCTTTTAGGATGTGCCATTCTTGTAAGTTTAGCAGAGGAAAAGTGAACTTTAAAGGCTTAATGTTCTTTCATCTCTTTGGCGGCTCTTAAGAGGAGACTATGGAATCCCAGGTACGTGTAGACCCCAGGTTGAAAAGTATTCATTTACATACTTAAAATCAGCAGTGTTTGGAGGTTTGCTGAATCAGCAAGTGTAGGCATACATTAGTTATTTGATGAAATTCATAATTTTTTAATAACTTCTTTGATGAGTATGAATTTGTTACTTGGCTCTATTTCAGTTCAGTACTCTTTGCTTGGGTAACATGTGCTTTGAGATTATTTTCATTTTACCACACTGGTAATGGGCACTAATCATGTTTTATCTTGTTGTAAGTAAATAGCTATGGTATTGTACAGAGCTGTTTGATCAGTATAGCATGATTTAAGAGGATGGTTGTGCCTTTATTTACCTCATAATCCTGCTTAACGTCTGTATGAATCATTATCGTAAGGTGCATGTTAATAATAGCTTCTGCATATCCACAGATACATGCAAAAGCTAGAACATTTGCTTCCTTTTATTTCTCTAGATTTTAAGTGTTACTGCATTTTTCCATCAAAGCAAAACACATGGAAAATATTTCATTTCCTCTGTGTGTTTTCTTCCTCCATTTAGTTGCATCTTTCTTCATGAGTGATATCAACCAGGGTTTGCTGCATGACAAAATTCACTCCCTTGTGGATATAACTCCTCGTTCCTTTTGACTTGGTGAAATTCTAACATTTTATTTTGCAACAGGCCAGTCAGAGTTTGGTTTACCAGACTTTGCATGGGAACAGGCATTAAAAAGACAAGATCCTTTCCTTCCCATCCTTCTTGCGTCATGAGCTAAAAACTGCGTAGCTCTACCAAAGCAATAACACCGCGTCTTCTCTTGATGCCAATTTTATAGCCTCTTTGCTGGCTTTTTGCCTTGTCTGATTCCTCAGATTGGTGCTTCTCAGCAGACTACTTAGTAGTTACAGACTGTTATAAAACCTTTCCATAACTGTACTACTCCACTGTCTCTCTGTATCATTTCAGTCACCTTTGCACTTTATTTTCATTTAGTTTGAATGTGCAAATCTTGACATTGAAAGCTTGCAAGAATTAGTTTGACATTCTTGGAAACTTGAATAAGAAGGTGCAAACGGAAGGTGAAAAGTCGTGACTGAAAAAAAAGGCATATAATGTGCAGATGCCTTGAACATGATATGAACACACTTATACATTGTACATGAACTGCCTGCTATGCCTGTCTGCGTACAAAAGTCTTGTCTCAACTTTACTGCATGGAGACTAACACCTGTCCCACATGTTATTTCTAAACAAAAGAAAACAACTACTGTAGCAGAAAATTGCAATTCTAAGTCCTGAAGTGAACTGACTGGACAAAACACAACTCCCTTAGAAGGGCTGGGCTGCCCACCAGTAATTTGGATCAGTCCTCTGGAAACCTAGCATTTCACTTCTAAAACGCATTTAGTTTTGTGTCTGCTGCTCCTTTCATCTTATTTTTGATGCATATCTGCTTAAAACAGTGCCTGCATTTTAAAAAATATCAGGTTTACTTAACTAAAATCATATTTCAGGCCAAAACCATGAATGTAAACATAATATGAATTTTATCTATTGACTCATGTGAGATAGAATTTTATCTTAGATTAATGCACAGAAGCTCTTTTAAAACCTGAGGCCTTTAACCTGCCCACTGGAGTTTACTTTGCAAATCTTGCCTACTGCTGCCAGCAAAGAGATTGTTTTTTTTTTTTTCTGGTATTTTGCACCAATTATATTATACCATATTAGGGAATAATTGATAAGAACATTAGCTGATTAAAAAACTGGCTCTTGCAATGTACAAAGCTTTTCATCCATGAAAAGAGGTTTCAAGAAAGAAATACACCATAATCAAATATTTTGGCCAGTGGGATTCACTCGAACAAATATATTCATTCAAATTTACTTACCAAATTTGAAATGTGTCAGGAAAAGTCAGGAAAAGTTATTTACGTATCCATGCTCTTGCGCATTTCTTTCCATCTCTGTTAAAAAAAAAAAAAAGGTTAGAAAGCTTACCAACTTCCAACGTTCCCATGAAATAGGATTTAGTTCAAAGCTCAACACTTGAATTCAGAGTTTCAGGTTCCAGTAATTAATCCTTGTGTTTATAAGTGTTTATAATGTAATATTTTAAGATGAACTTCACAGTTGTGCAAAGCACTTATAATAAGCACTTGTATTGGGATAAACCAGAATCTAAATCATTAATCATGGTGTAAGACTGTTGATCAAATTTATTGTTAAAGATTCACTATACAGCTTACTAGTGAAAAAACCCAGTCTTGCCAGCCTAAGCATGATTTCAGCTGTACAAATTTCACTCATCTTAACAGAAACAGATCCCCAAAAATTCTGTTTTCATGACTTATAGAAAACCAGATCCTCTAAATTTCCAGACATTTGGAAAAAGATATTAAGCCATGCATCAGATCACAGTTTCTCTTTCACAGACAAAGGCCAAAAGTTTCAGGCTCTTGAAAACATGCTAAATCAAGGTCATAAATTATGCATAAGACACTTCTTCACCACAAATGTTACTATAAAAATTGCATCAGACACTGAGGATGGTTTGAGAACAGGTAACTACATCTTACCTACATTAAGCCAACTTAAAAGATCAATTTATATCTATGATGATATATTTGTTGTTGTAGGTGATAGCTACACCCTGCAATGCAGTGAGGTCATTCATTATCTGCTTTTCTGGAGAAATTTCCAAGACACTGCTCAGATTTCTCAAGATTTAAAGTACACCTTTGTCAGTTCTATTACTACTTACAGTTCAGCTCAACAGAACAGAGTTTTTCTATTTCATTGATTACTAGGTGAGTGTTTACAGGTACATCCCCATTCTCCCACAGTCTGCTAATTCAGAATTGTTAGTTGCAGTATTTTTTTCTGTGTAGATGACACTGTTTTTCAACAAACTAAATGGAAACTCCTTTATCTGCATTGATATAGCATGCAATTTCTAACAGAATACCTATCTTGTTTTGCCTCATACTGCCCCGGGACTTGGGAGATGACACTTGTGATCCTTCTCATTTACTGATTATAAAGCCCGATAAGAAAAGAGAAAAACATCTTAATGAACTGAAACAACAATCCCTCTCCTTGAACTACTGGATAATGTAACTCACATTGCTAATGCAGACATATACGTATATTTCTCCTTTAGGATCAGAACTCAAAGTAAACAGGATAGAGGGAATTGCAAAGTGATTACATGATTTGAAGAGTTTCTTGGTAGTACTTACAGGGTATCTTTGCTATGCAACAAAGACTTATTGAGAAAAAAAAAAGTGGCATAGGTAACAGATAGGCATGCAGATGAGAAAGGTAATCATTAAGTATAGTGGAGTAAAATGTAGTAAAAATAGGGAAAGAGTGTGGAAGGAAGAGTTCAGTATGAACAACAGTGGGAAAAACAAAGAATCAAAGACTCGGGGCATGAGAGAGAGAGAGAGAGAGAGAATTTTGCCCAGGACGATGTTTTTTATGAGGTGGATCAGCAAAGAATTAGAAGAAAGGGGATCCAAGATGCCACCAGAATAAAGGAACTTTGCTAATGATGGCAGGGGACACAGTCAAGGAAGAGAAGAAAGTGGTGCCGTGCTGGAGATAGGCAGAACTAAGGGACAGCTCTCTGAGGACAGACAATACAAAAAATGCCTGCATTTCTTGGAGAAAGAGTCAGAAAGGAAGGCTAATTAAAATGGTGGGCAAGAAAACAGAGACATGAAAGAAGAGTAAATATTTCAAGTGTATCAGTCAGTGATCAAATGAAAGAAGTCAAGAAGCCACAACGATGGTCACTAAGAAGGAAAGATATGAAGAGGGAATCAGAAAAGATGGACATCACCGGATATTGTTTTCTTTGAAGAGGATAGCAAAATCCTCTTTGGAGATCAAAGGAAGTACAGAGAAAGTGAAAAGATTTATTGACTGAGTGTCATCCTTAGCTAACACACTCATCTAACTAGAAAGTGAGATTCATGGTCTTACATAATACCTCAGATAAGTACACATGGAATGTCAGCTCAGAGAAGAGCCCATAGACTGCAACAGAATACAGAATAAGAATATGTAACAATATGTTTTTTAGAACTTGTATTGGACAGCAAAGGAAACTTTCTTAGGATGACAAAGAAGGCTGCTTTGCACGTACTTTGGGAAATAATGATTACATGAAGTGTTATTTGAGAAGAACTTTTACATTGGAGTAAAGCTAAAATGGAAAAATATTAACTGTTTGAATGAGCAACTTTGTCTCCTCCTGTGCTAACTTTACAGATATTTGAGATCAAATAATGAGTTTCACTTTTCTAACATTTTTCCTGAATTTTAACTGTAGCCACTCTGAGTTTTGCTGTTAATTCACTTTCACCCAATTTATCATAACATTGTAAATGCATGACTTAGGAAAAAAAAAGAAGAATCTATACCTGAAAGAGTGTTCAAAATGTCTTTGTCAGATTTAGATTATTCCTTAACGGAGAAATCATTATTATGATAACCTAAATAGTAATACGAATGTGCTTTCTCCACAGAACCATTTCTGCATGGAAATACAATACAAAAATCATAGGGAGGGGGTTACTGCACTGGATTTACATTCAAGTGTGTTTTCTGCAAGAAGAATACGCGTGGCAGCATTATCTGTGCTGCACTTACACCCGACCCCCAGGAAGGCTGAGGAGACATTATGCTAAGTGTCATAGACATGAAATACAGACATACAGCTTCTGCCTCAGAGGGCTCAGCCACAACAAAGAAGAAATACAGAAAAGTGAGATTAACTTTTCAAGGTCCTGCAGTGAGTCAGTTTCTCCAGGAACATATCATGGATGTGGCAGCTTTGGCAGTTTGCTAATAGGGGAACTTCGATTCCTAGGCTGAAGAGATTCAAGGGGGGTCTCCCAGTGTGTGACACATAAGCATTCTTTTCACACATTGCTTTTCTGTAGCCAAATTTTTCACCTGTTTCCCTTTCTCTTGCTAAAGTTTCTCCTTTCACCTTCCTTCTTTCCTCTTTATCTTGTGTCCTTTGCCACTTACTCCTGGGGAAGGGAAGCAAGCAAGCAAGATATCTTTTCTACATAAAAACTTATCCCCAGTGAAACAGTGCACAGGGAAGCACCTAACTCCTGTTGACTAGAAAATGTAACTCCATACATAGGCATGGCTCCCTATACATCTAAATCTGTCGCTTTCGCAGACAAATTTCTTTACTGCCTCAAAACCAGAGAGGTTATTTGTGTGACGTAGATTCTCTATTATGGGAATGTAATTTAGAAAATCAAACATGCAGTAATTTATTTATCCTCCTAAAAAACTGTGTCAGCTTTTGTATACATTCATGGCACTTATCTTTCATTGCCAACCATCAGTAAAGTTAGCGATTGTCATTAGTGAAAGAATTAAACACTGACTGACAGTAAAAGCCAGCAGAATATTCACTTGTCAGTAAAAATGGCAAGATAATTTAGAACTTTTCATTGATTTGGCATAAGTTCCTGGACTGTATGAGTACTTTTAATATTAAAGGCCTTTATTTATCATAGTTGAAATGATGGGTTCTATAAAAATTGATGCATGTGACCATAGACAAAAGTAGTAAGAATGCCAAACTGCTTTGAAAAATAGACCCCAAATTACACAAGTTTAATCAAAATGAAAAATCTATCTATCTGGAAAGACAAAACAAAACTGAACAATGTGGCTGCATAAGTAGTTTGAAAAATACCGTTGTTTAGATTGAGCCAGTATTTTGAGGAGTATATTTCTTCCCACTCACTGAAGTTCATTTTTGAAATCAAATAATTTAGGAACCTCTGTCCTATTGATAGGGAAAATCCTTTGAGAAAGTGTTCCCTAATTTTAAAGCACAGGTTGCAAAGGCTTAAACACTGGAGATTGCTTCCAGGCATCAGCAGCCTTCTCCCCTGTGACCACCACATGAATTAAGAAGGCAAAGTTCATTTTCAGTACCACCGCTTCACTCATTACCGCAGCCCTCCTGGTAAGTAAGGTGCTTGGCAGGGGAGCTGTAAAACAGCTGCCCTCTGGGTGTCTTGTTTTGGCGTCCTTTCCCATCTGTTTTACCTGTCTCCTTTTCTGAATAATTTATTTCACCATCTGCATAAGTAGAGCACCTGGCCTAGGGCTAGCTCTCTCACCTAAATTATTCAGAGCCAAAAACTCTTTGGTTTAGACTCAGATAATGTAATGGCTCAACAGGACAAAACCCTTAACTCAGGAGTGACTGTGAATGTTTCTAGGCTCTGTACTCTGTTAGCAGTTTAAAAGGTCGGCTCTGTAAACTGTATACAAAAGCACCACAGAAATCCTTCATCCTCAAATATCTCCCCCAGTAGCCTCTTTCAGCAGGTGAAACTTTCCAAAGCAGGGCTGTTCTATCTTGCTGCATCTCTTCCACATCTCAGTCCCGTGGGAAGCCACAGGTTGACTCTGTATGCGTGCACTGCAGCTGGTTTGTCCCTGGTTTTTATGCCAGAAAAGTTCCCATTAAAGCCACTGAAAATTGGCTGCAGGGATGGACTTTGTGCATGTCTCTTCTTTTCACAAGTAGGTTTTTGTCAGAAACACCAAAAGCTACCTCTGTGCAGAGCTCCAATCCATACTCCGTACTCTGCTATCTTCACTTCTGCAGTTAAAATAATTCCACCGTGCCACTGCTCACAAATGCTTGGAGAACTTCCATATCCCAATGGAGAGGAGGTAAGAGGTCTCTGCTTTGAATGCCACAAAACAAGCAACATGCTCTCAGACTGGAGAACTGGCAGTGGTTTTGAGGTGCAACTCTGACCACTCACTGTGGCAAAGCTGAAATTTCATCGTCTTTCAGACACTTATTTCATTTGCTTTTGTGCTGTATCACCACTGGATTTTACTCAAGCTCACAAAGCCTGTGATCTGCATGTTTCTCATTTCTTTTGAAAATCTTCTGAAGCTGATGAGAAAACAGCCAATACAGGGAGTTGATCTCCTGCCTTACAGATATTGGCTTCAGCAACTATTTTTGTTGCTGAAAAAGTTACGGTATCAAGGACATAATGTGAGATTCCAGATCAAAGGACATCTTGAGGCTTCCCCAGCTTCATGCTCTTTAAACGTGTGATAAAATATCCTTGGTGAGGAAAAGAATGAACAGAATCATAATGGAGCAACAGCTTTAAGGCAGGTATTTCTAAAAGACCTTGTGATAAAAAATGAAAGTTTGTTAAGTGCAATCTCTGTCTGAGTTACTCTGGATTTATCCCAGTGTCACAAAGACAGGGATGGGAAAGAAGGAAGAATTATTAAAGACAAATCAGTTTTGAAAATTAGTCACTTTTTCTAAAGTCAAAGAAGTTGAAATGTTTTGCACATTCATTTGCATGAATCATCATAGATACTGTTGTTGGAAAAAAAAGAAAATGCAGTAATCTTCATTAGATCATATCCAGAAAAAGATATAATTAATTTCAGTCAGATTTTTGTCTTCTTAAGCACCAAAGAATTTAGCAAGAACTATCACTGAATGTTTACTGTAGAGATTTCCATGATGTCCATCGCTGCAGCTCTTGCAGGCACAATATGAACTGTTTCATTTTCCACTGAGAAATTTATCCAGTATCAGGTATTTGCTTTTTGCTCCAGCTTCGGGAAATCAGGGTCACACATTTCAAATGAAGTGCTTTGTACTCTCTAAGGGCAGTGAGAAAAACACAATAGTACAGACAAAATCTAATCAAAGTATTTTGGCTTTCTGCCTCCTTTTTTATTTTACAATGGGAAAAAAAATTCAAGGTGCGACTTCAATCCCTTCAGGAGTTCCCTTCCTGTGTACGCTGCCTTTTGCCAGAAACGCGAGACTGACAGAATGATAAAATGTGATGCCAGGTCCTCTTGCCCATTCAAAGACCCTCCCTCAGGTATCAGGTGCCTTGCCTGAGCTTTGAGGTCAACCGGACACCTCCCCTGAGGCTTACCTGGGCTGAAGGATACATCTACCCGAAAATCCGCTCAGGTACAGCAGCTGTTATCTGAGCTAGGATCAAAGTGCCCCTCTGCTCTCCAGAAAAACATCTTCCAAACTGGTCTTCTTTCTCCATGATTCAAATGAATGTTGAATGAGTCTCTGGGGACAACAGTTGTTGTGCTGAGAAGCTAGCTGTCAGAAATACTTTATCATGAAAGTTCAGTTCCTTTCAAGGCCTTTTATTATTAATAGTCATCGCTGCAGGGGAGCATTAAACACAGACCCTATTTACTGTACAAATTGACATATTATAAATTACAAAAGCTATCCTGGTGCTTTGGTACATTACCTTGCCTTTCAGCATGCTAACTCTGGGGAATCCTTTAACTTTTGTATTGCTAGAACACAGAATGTAGATTTTGGTTTAGCATAGCCTGACTGGAGGGAGTGGGTAGAAGATTGTGATATCTGTAGTAAATGAAAGCTGAAGCATTATGCTCTGTAGTGACACTGAGATCATTTGTATACAAAAATAATAATAATAATAATAAAATAAAAAAAAATACAAAACAAAAAAACACAAATGTATTTATCCCCCCTGTTTCCTGAAGGCATTGCACCTCATGCAAAAGATGAACAGATTTTCTGAAGGCAGGCAACCAGCCTGATTTCTTCAGCAGTAGAATCTGAGACAAGGAATTAGCAAGTAGCTGCTATGTGGCATGGCAAGATGAATCTCGATGTGGAAGAAACCTAGTCCTGATCCAGTCCATCAGACACAGCAAAGTCTTGGAAAGCAAGTCCTGCAAAGGAAGGTACCTTTTGAAAGCACCTTTCCCTTCAGCTTCTAGTGGCAAGCAGATGGTATTTCACAGCTGTCAGCATGGGGATGACTTTGGTGTTTTAGGTAGATGAGATGTCACAAGGCCAAGTTTCAATGTAATATTGAATTTTAGAAATCTGATGGAAAACTCTCAGAAACAAATTGTACAAAGACAAAAAGAAACAAAACTCAGCAAGACAGTAACAACCTGAAGGCAGGGCAAGTGGTAAAGAGCAAATGCTAGGTTAGACAATAGACAAATAGACAATCCATTGCCCTTGGTAGCAGACAGAGTCTTTGCTTTGTATGCTACTCTGCACATCAGTATCAATCTGAATACATAAATGTAATGCTTTCCATGCTTCTTGACCAAATCTTGAACTCATGCACTACTTGCAGCCAGGTGCACTTCAGAAGTGGTGGGAGTATCCCGAGGCCATGTCTAAGCATGCCACAAAGCTGTGATCCAACCAGTGGCACCTGAGCAGGCTGCAACTTTGCAAGCCAACAAGCATCATAGAATCATTAAAGGTCAGAAGAGACCACTAAGATCTTCAAGTCCAACCATCAACCCATCCCCATCATGCCTGCAAAACCATGACACATCTATACGGTTCTTGAACACCTGCAGGGACAGTAACTCCAGCACTCCCTAGGCAGCCTTACCACTGCATTACCACTCTTTCTGAAATAAAATTTTTCGTAATATTCAACCTGAACCTTCTCTGGCACAATTGGAGACCATTACTTCTCGTCCTATTGCTGTTACCTAGGAGAAGAGGCTAAGCCCCAACCTTGACACAACCTCCTTTCAAAGGAGTTGTAGAGAGCAATAAGGTCTCCTTTGAGCCTCCTCTTCTCCAGCCTGAACAATCCAGTGTTCCTCAGCTGCTCCCCATAAGACTTGTGCTGCAGACCCTTTACCAGCTTCATTGGCCCTCTCTGGGCACACATCAGGGCATCAGTATCTTTTTTGTAGTGAAGGGCCCAAAAGTGAACACAGCACACAAGCAAAGTGTGGCCGCACCAGCACTGAGTACAGGGCAGCCAGACGTGGTGCGGGGCACACTGTGGTGACAGAGCAGGCCAGGAAGCAGTGATTCAGAAAGTGATAAAATACCTCCTCATCCAGACATGCAATCAGCAGGTCATAAGGAGATTCAGAGCAGTTCTACATACCACTTTGAACACAAGGACAGCAGAGCCCAAGTGCAGCGCTGCATGGCAGGTGCTGAGAGGCCTCTGTGATGTACATCTGAAGATTCACATCCCAGTTAGAATTAGATCCACCAAGGTTGGAAAAGACCTCTAAGATCATCCAGTCCAACCGTCCGCCTATCGCCAATATTTCCCACTAAACCACGTGCCTCAGTACAACATTTAAAAGTTCCCTGAACACCTCCAGGACGGTGACTCCACCACCTCCCTGGGCAGCCCGTGCCAGTGCCTGGACCTCTCTCTTCATCATTCTGTGATCTAAGGATTCACATCCCAGTTCCCCAAAGGGAGCCTGTGTCTCCAAACTCACCCTCACAGCTGCCACAAACTGGCAGAGTCAGAAAGGAATGGGGGAAGCAGAGGGCTGTGCCCACCCAGCTGTTCCCGCTCCCCCAGGCAGGCTGGGCACACGGCCCTGCAGCCGCTCTGGGCCCTGAGGGCGCTGCTCCCTGACGCCGCCATTCTGGTTCCTCTCATGAATGTTGCATTCAGTGCAAGAAGTCAGACAGCAAGGGGGTGGAATCGGCTGCTTTTTAAAGTGTAGAACATGTACTCAGAAAGGGTGTTCAGATGCCAGTCAGTCCAACCCACAGTATGCTAAAGATTGGTGCTTGGTACATTTAAAAGATAGGAAAAAATTACATCACTCAAGTACAGAATACAGTCGTGAGTTCCTTCAATTAAAGAGATTCTGACACCCAAAAATGTTAAGAGTTCTTCTGACTAAAATTCTTAATAGGTACTGAATTGTTGCAAACTTGAGCCTTTTCTTAGATAGAGAGTAAATCTTCATCACCAAGAACAAAAAACCAACCAACCAACCAAGCAAAAAATCCCACCAACAAAACAAACCCTGTAATTTTGTAACCAGACTTGGACAAACTTCTGAGAAGGACCACACACCAGATTAGATTATTTAGATTTGCTGTGAGAATGGCTGACATGTGTCCCTTTCCCATTCGCTGTCCAATCTTTGTTGTAAAAGTGGACTCATGTTGTGCCAGTGCAGATTAATATTATAACATGAAAGGGATAGGTTTGTATCATTTTCCACACTCGTTACATTCACTGATGTGGGAATAGCATTATATTCTACCTGAGCCACTTTGTCTTATGGCCAGGATTAACAGCAAAAAAAATACTTCACAGACTTAGGTGGAGGTGTCATCTGCTCCTTGAAATCAAATAGCATGGGTTCCAAAGTATCTAAAACTTTCATTCAGGTGGTGAAATAACCCTCAGGTTACTCTAGAAGATCTTGGGTTTTTTTTTTCCACTGACACCTCTTTTGCTCTTTCCTTAACAGGACATGGCCTATGGGCTCTTGCTCTGCTAAAAATTCCCCTGAGATCGTGTTATCCTTCTTCCATTCAAGCCCATATTCAACTCCATATTTCTATGACTGTCATTGTCATTGGATGTATCTTTTGTTATAAAGTTTCACTATACTTTTAATGAACATGCACAGAATTTCATTCCTGTTACATCTCCTGATCAAGCAGATCACCTTATCAACATGAAATAACGCTCCAGCCTACATCACTGAATTCCAATTTTCCCATATTTTTAGATGGGTGATATTATTTGTAAAATCAATGAAAGGGCTTTTATTTTCACATACTTTGCTTAATCTGATTCTCTGCAAGTGGTAATGCATTGCAGTTTAATCGGTAAAAATAAGGCAATTGTTTCATGTATTTTAGGCATAATGAACTCAGAGAAATGCCTAACTATTTACATTTATACCAGCCCTTGGAAGGCATTTCAAAATAATATTATAGCAAAACAGTTGATACAATAGTTAGATAACATCAAAGAGTGGGTTGGGAACACAAACCATGATCCTTGTGAAAACTGATTGCTGAAGAACTGGCCAGGAGAGTTCTAAGTGCATTTCTTCCTTTTTGCTGAAATATAATGTTTGTTCTCATTCTTTGGGTAGAACCTGGCAAGTCTGTATTTGCATTGTTGATCTTTCCCAACATAAATCTCTCTATTGTAGTCATATCAACAATGTTTCATTTACTTTAGTAATAAAATTTCTTGCAGTGCATGCTCTTTTGGACTGTGCATGCAGTATTTATCATGTTATTGAGGTTACAGTTACAGAACATTTCAGTATAATATAGCAAAGGACAATGAAACATTGCACAGGTGTAAGATCTCTCTGATCTTCTTTTACCATCAATTAAAAATAGCCTACAGGTGTAAGATCTCTCTGATCTTCTTTTGCCATCAACTGAAAAAAAGCCCTGAAGACTATTGGAATATATCCTATTAGGTATGATGATACATCCAGAACCAGAGCACATACACTAGGTCTTATAACCCCTTTGATGTAATCAGCTAATAGATCTAATCAATCATTTTGATGGAAATATGCCTGGATATAGAGCCACCTTTTTTCTTTGCTGGATACTGTTATTTCTCTGACAAACCATCAGCAAAGATTGGGAAACTCATCTTCATACACATTCGTTTTTGACACAAAACCACATTAGATAATTTTCAAGAGAAATACTTCAATCTAAGTTCCTTATTTTCAGGAAAAAATAAATTTTCTGGAAGATTGACTCTGAAGTTATATAACAATTAATTTAGAAAAACGTGAGTGTAGAAGTCACCTCTTTCCCAGGCCCACTTAGGCTGGAACTGACCATCATGAAGAGCTAAATGTGAAGTGATAAATCTACTGTAGGCTGTTTACAATATAGCCAACAACTCCTAAATGCACCAAACCAAAAGCTAGTTGTGTTCCTAATAGGCATCTATCTGAAATAATCCATAGCTGTTTACTTTTTAATCTTGACAAAAGCAGTGTTTCTATGAACATTTCATTAAATAAACAGAATGTACCAATGGTCAAAAAAATTAAATAATCATTCAATTCTGCTTTTAGAAAATAAAATATGAAACAAACAGATAGGACAATTTAGAAAAGATTAAAAGCAATTGTTCTGTTCCCTTGGCAACACAATCTAGGCATAGCCAATCAGCAAAGTTGATATATTGTTTTGACATACGTGCACATATTTCTAACATAAATAGCAACAGAAACTTAATAACAATAGGTTTTAAAACCAGGAACTGATGTCATTTTAAATGTGTCAATCAAAGAGAACCTATGAAAGTGTTACTTCTATCAAATTGACATTAAGTATATGCTGGAATGGCTTTATAAGAGATAGCAGACTCTCTGACAGGTCATACAAGAGATGCAAAATCTGTAATTACATTCTAGCTTCTGGGATTGTGTCCTGTGGTAGGCCTAAAAAGAAACTTTGAGTAGGAAATAAACTTGAATGCTATGATATACCACTCATGTAAAAAACAGGGGAAAAAAATATTATGCAGCCTAGCTGAGCACAGAAATAAATTATCAGACTGAAAGAATCAGCCTTACCCCCAAAATAGATGTGCTTAGATGTGCTTAAATTTCTTACTTCTTATTTTATGATCAATTGGTGCCAGTGAGGTTCTGCAGTGTGAGTTTTCAAGGATACTAAAAATTAACAATAGAAGAAGTGTACAGAGGAGGATTGCTAATGGGATACAGAGCCTTTCACCTCTCTTAGTCATTGGTATGAATCTGGCCTGTGTCAGCAGTAACAGAAAACCGTTACTTTCTGACAGCTGTCAGAAGCCTGTATGGAAGGAGTGCATCAGCTATCCTAATCCAGACCCTAGAGGACAGTTGCCCAAATGGGACCATCAATACCAGAATTCTTCCTGAGATCCTCAAAAGAAAACTGCCACCTCCTCCCTTTTCTGGAAGCCCTTGTCCCAGTCAATTCCTAGAAGCATTCAGCCACGGAACAAAGAGCATATTGCCAAGGACTGTTCTTTGAATCAACAACATGGTTAGAGAATCTCATTTCTAATAAGCAACATTTTCAAATCCCATTACCAACTAAAATACACATGAACACATTTGTACATTTCTTCATAGGATGAATGCCTTTTAGAAAAGCTAGGATTGCACTAGCCTTAGGTCTCCCTACCTTCAAAATCCCAGTTATAACAGCAACAGAAAAAAATACATATGTCAGCACTGACAAATAATATACACATTCATAAAGCTCACAGATACAGAGACAGGCACCTTATTTTGTCATTGGGTGGGATTAAGTTACCCATTCTGGCACATCATCTTTTTTTCTTTTTCCAGATTTATATGACTCTCATCATAGAAAATGCTCAGAATGAGGAATTTCCAACTGGAACACATTGAAAATAAAAAGGAAATAACCCACTATAAACAGCACTGAGAAATAAGCAAACATGCATGGGTACAGTAAGCAGCTTTGCCAGAATGCGAATGTTGTCCTTTTCTTCTAGGAGCTATCATCTTCGGTTAAGAAATATTGACTTTTACTTAGAATATCAATCTCGATTTTGATTGGTTTTTTTTTTTAGGATGTAAGAAAAGTGATGGAATGGACTCCAGAAAAGGGCAAGAAAAACAGAACAATCTAAAGTTTCCATCCATTATGACAGGGTTTAGTGAAGACATTCTGGTGATTAACTGTTTCAGCACTGTCAAACCTGCTTATTAATGGAGGCAAGAGACCAAAAGTTTCCTGGTGTACCAAATCCATGAGATTTAGCTGCCAGCCTTCCAACAGAATCTTCCTAACCAAAAATCTGGCAAAGCAGAGACACTGACAACAAATGTCAAGAGCTGACAGCAAGAAGACTACACAAATGTAGTCCTTCAAACAAGCGTTTATCCACAAGTTATCACTATCCAGTGGTAAGAATTGACTCTGCAACATATTTCAGGAAGCATGAGATGAGGCAATGCCAAACTGTGGCACAAAAGGAATGCACTGCATCAAAAGATCATTTCCAAGGAGAAGTTGATTTCTCCAATGTCAACATGCACCTTTTGAGGCAGACATGTTATCTAAAAATATCTGGTCTCCTTGTGATCATCAGTTCATTCCTCTCCCTAGGCTTGTTGTTTCAAAGTCATCAACTAACAACAATCGTCTCTACCCTTCTGATTAAATATTTTATAGCTTCTTTTGCACACTGTTTCCAGCACACGTTTATTTTAAACATGGATCAGAGCACATGGAGTCAAGTAGATTTCTGTAGAGAACTGAGACTTGGGACTGACAGAGGTAACCTGTGTAATTTTGTAGCTAGAAACAAAAGAGTAAATTCCCTTAGCTAAAATAAGGGCAGAATACTGTCTCTTACAGCCTGATCATTTTTTTCATATAAGCCAATAGTCTCGCATTGTTACTAGTAGCTTTTGTAATGTAACATTAGAAAAAAGATATGAAGACTTGATTTAAGTTGCCATGGCAGAGAATCTACTACATCTCCAGGTATTACAGGTTAATTATACCTGTTTAAAGTATGTACCTTGTTTCTATTCTGAATTTCTTTGTTTCTCATTTTCAAGCCACGTATCATTGTATCTTTTCTTGCAAAATTAAAACATTAACTAATATAAAAAACATCTTCATGGGGTAGATGCCAACAGTCACCAGTAATTTATAGCAGGAACAGCGACCGCGAGGTGGAGCGCTTATCCATCAGGGTATGTGAGGGAGCAGGAATTCAATAGTTTGACCAGAGTATTACTATTTTTCATAACCTATAAAAAGATGGATTTTTGCTCTGAAGTCTGATACATGCTTGCTTTATCAAGCAACTCAAGATCTAAATGAGTGCTGACATATTTCTATAAACTTAATTAGAATTTGTATCTTCTACAGTCTCCCCTACATTTAAATTTCCATCCCACACTTTAACACCTGCTTCCTGCTTTTTTTTTTCTTTTCTTTTCCTTTTGCCCATTATTTTCATATTAAGAAGCAACAACCAGCCTAACAGATCTGTCTGCAATTTGACTGATGTGTCTTTTTTTTTTCTAGAAAACAGCTCTTGCAATTGCTGTGAAAGCAAAGCCTCCAGAAGGGATGACTCAATGCAGGAGGTGAGAGCAAACAGTGCTGCTGAGCAGCCTCTGTAAAAGATGAGTATAATGGGTCTAATAACAACTCTAAGTGCCAACACAGTCAAATTGGCTGATTAACTGTATACGTGAGTTATAGGCACTGGGGTGCCAACTCCAGCCTTGTCTCCATCTTTAACCCTCTGCAACTGCAGACAAAAACTGCAACAAGGGATACTGAACCACTGGGCTGAATATTCTGCAGGTATTAGTGCATGCCACTGGTAAAAAAATCCCATCCCTTAAGCTCTTCCATTCCCCAGCATCAATAGCTTAAACTTTCCTAGCCTGTGCACATTTGTTCATGGGAATCCAGTGCTATGCTGCTTACTAGCTATTTCCATTACAAAATCCCTCAAGAGGCTCTAGCAAGGAATGAAGGCTCCTTGGGCTGATTAAACTACCTGGAAGCTCCTGGACATGAAAGAGGTAGTTCTAGTCCTCTTAGGTTCAAGGCAAATTTTGAACTTGAACATCAAGGAGGTCAGGCCTTTGTTGCTATTTAAATATAACTGCATGGAAAATGAAGTCATACTGAAAATGTGAGTGTAAAGGTGCCCAGAATAGAGAGTAAGCTTTAATACCATACTTAAGAAGAGATTAAGTGCACACTGGCTGCTGTTTGTGTTTTTGTAATCAAATCTGAGCCAGAACAAAATGTGACATCTCCTGCTTTTATGAAAAGGTTGATAAAGGAAATGGAATAAAGAAGTTTGAAGAAAAAATAACCTGGACAACAATAAACTTAAGTCTTTAAACCACTGAAATGCCTATGAAATTTGTAGAAGGTTGCATCTTATACACATTCCTAAGCCAAACACAAAGAAAAGAAGTAAACAGATATACAGCCATGCTGGGGTTCTCCTCTGTCTTACTCAAGACCAAAAAAAGTCTACCTCCAAAAACTTTACAAACTTCAACCTCTGGATCTTTCATTGAATTATTCTAAAACTACAAAGACAACGCAATGCTTCAGTCATTTCTCAGCAGTAGCTACAAAGTGCATTTTCTTTCTGCCTCGGACTCTTAAATATTTTGCAAACACTGACTAAGTCTTGCAGCCCTCGCTAAGAGCTCTGTTACCCTATTGCACTATTAGACCCATTACTCAGCAGACAAGGACAGAGAGGAAATAAATGTATAAAGGAGACAGGTGAGGAAGCTAAGATTCAGGCAACCTGTCACAGATCCCCTCTTTTCTCTCAAACAAATCAATGAATCTCTTTGGCTCAAAAATGTCAGAGTGGTTACCCCATTAATTTCACTATGAAGAAACCAAACAAACATGAAGATATATGCCTAAATTTCTCAGTTAATGGGAGGAATAAACTATCATGCTGAGAATAAATTCCTGAGATACAACAGTGACAGCAGACCTAGAAATATCCAAAGTCATTATCTTTACTAACATACCTAGTAGTTAGACCCACTCTTTTAACCATCAAATCTTATAATCTATGGTATTACAGAAAAAAGTCAGTTAATTTTCTAAGCAGAAACATATCGTAATATTATGAACATAAGATTCTTACTGATGTAATTTATTTGTCTTTTGCATGAATCAAAATGTATCAGGGTATAATAGTTATAATTATCTCATTAAAAAAAAAAAAAGAAAGAAAGAAAAAAAAGAAAAACCTGAAAGAACAATAGAATTCTTAAAGTGTTCTCTACCACTAATTGTAATCCTAAACCAAGGAACAAGACTTTTTAAATTTAGGGGTCTGATATATTTTTGACTACACATTCTTCACACTTTTCCCTTCTCAGACTAATTTGCTACATCCTGAACAGCCCTATCCTTCCATAAAGTTGAGCACTGTGGAACATTAAACATAGCTCCATAGAAATGTAGGTCAATTTTTAACTCTATTTCCTTGTAATGAAATGGACTTGTATTTTACATGCAAAGGCAACAGAAAAAAAAAAAAAAAAAAAAAGAAAGAAAGAAAAAAAAAAAGATAATTTGTGTCTAATAGCCTTTGCAAGCCTGCTGTGTCTGTTAACTTTAAAGCTTCCAATATGGAAATAATGGGACGCACTAAAACATGTAAAACAGGATGAAAATGATGAGACGAAATGACTGTAAGAAGTGTGACAGGTCAGGGAAGGACACCAAAAAAACCTCATGGGTTGAGGGAACAGGGCTACTCTGGGAAATTAAAAAAAAGGTTTCACATAACTGGGCATCTAAAAAAGAGGAATTAAAGTCTCCTTCACCCGGCATGCCTGACCCACCACTTGGTCTCTTCTTCTTTTTATTGCCCCTGCTGACAGAGTAATACGCTCCAGCTGAGCCCTGCCATGCCTGGGCTCTGGTAATCCCTGAATGAGGGCAAACACCTGTGGTAGCTTTGCTGCTTGGGGACAACATATTAACCTGTTCCTTCCCAGGCTGCGGGGGATTTGCATTTCAAAAGGGGCACAAAGGCTCAGTTATACTTTGTTTTTTAACAGAAGTCAAAAAGCTGGAGAAGAGGAGCAGGCTTCTGTTCTACAGCTCTCAGACTGGCCCATAGGAAAAAAAACAAAACCGCCCAGATAAAACCATAAGGTTGGTATTTTGTCCACAGTATTTACAAGACCAGAGTTCATGCTACTATTTTGCA
The DNA here is from genome assembly GCA_035772895.1 of Perdix hodgsoniae. Classification (NCBI taxonomy): domain Eukaryota; kingdom Metazoa; phylum Chordata; class Aves; order Galliformes; family Phasianidae; genus Perdix; species Perdix hodgsoniae. The sequence goes on from JAPSGF010000026.1 coordinate 1,363,438, forward strand.
CTTTTTCTAGCTTTTTTATTAACAACTTTGTCTACCAAACATTTATTAACTGTAAAGTATCTACCAAGAATAAAAAAAGCTCCTGTTTAAAACAAAATTGAGACCTTCACTAAAGTAACAAACTTAACCCTTCAAATAAATTTTGGGGCAATCCTCAGACCAACAAACACAGCATCCAGAAGTTGTTAGAGACACTGCAGGTTAGGACTGTCCTCATACCTGAACAACTGGCAGCAGGATCCTGATTTCTGATACCTGGCCCAAGACCACTTCACAGGATCTAACTTTCTGTCAGAAAGTGCAGAGGATCCAACGCTCTGAAAATCATGTTACCAAGAGATAACTCAGACCTCCCAGATTATCAGCTCTTCCTGAAAGCCAACATCCCAATCCCTCGGTTATGCTTTCTGTTTCAATGTTCCTATGACATCTTTCAACACCTTCCCCTGAAACAAAGTCCTGGATGTGAAAACCACCCAGACTCTGTGAGATACCTATATTGAATCTTTGAAGATGAATCAAATGAAAGAAAGAACAATTGTTTGCTTCTAAGACTTCAGGGTGTTTGGAATCCACATCCCCCTGTATTCATGGCACATTTCTTCAGTCTTTTCAAAATGAAACTCATTCTTTTGATCTGTGGGAGGGGTTGCTGCAGCCATGAACAGAAGCCTCCCTTTCATTGTTGTATAAAATCTAAAGAAATAATAACAGTTAATAATACCAAAGTTCTGAAAGAAAACCGTTTCATCCAAATCCCCAGGTAAAGCTGGGTGGATGACTTCTTTAGCTGCAGGGTCACATTTAGGCCACCTTTAGAGGTGGCACTGGGGCAGGCTGGCAGTGTTGCACTCATTCTGCAGTGCTTTGTGAAGGGGCCTGGGAAGCAAATGGGGCTCTTGGCTTGTGCCCCAGTGGCACCCTAACAACAAGCCTTCTCCTCTGAACATCCTCTTCTACTTCTGCTCTCATTTCTTCAACATCTTCTCATCTTCTTCAAACTTTATGACAAGTATCCCAAAGCAGTTTAGGAATGGAGATGGGCTTGGAGCTCCAGTTCCACCCCATAACTCTGCATGTTGAATAGCACTGAGTGTGCAAGGTTTCCCACTGTCACTGGATACTACAAACTGGAAGAATGAAAATTTTGCTTTTTATTTCTCTAAACTACTACTTAATTTGAATTAGCACATCTTCAAAGGGAGAGTTTAATGTCAGGAGCTTGAATCCTGGATTACCTATTTTATAATGAAATCGTACACTTTAAAACCTTTAAGATGAGCCCCACATTCAGAGGTGAGAAATTCCAGCAGCTGACATGCAAATGAAGTCACTGTTTTATGTGCATGCATTTGTATTTCGGTACTAATCCCTGAAATACATAACGCCTACCTGAAAAGGTTAGCCCAGTTGTTTAAAAATTTCCCATTTTGCTGTTAGCTTATGGATACGTGAGACTGCAGTGTACGCTTCCTTTCCTGACTTGGAGCTCCTGAAACCACCTCTTCAGTTTAATGTTCCCTCTCTTCCTTCAAATCTCTCTTCACTCGCTGCTTCCATGCACCTTCAAAGGTGGTTCCCTGCCAGCTAAATGCAACTTTGAACTCCCTCAAAAACTTACAGAAGTCAATGGAAAGACTTAACTTTCAGATGCTCTGCATTAGTCATATTTAAACTACTATCCATTCTCATTCTGGTCAAGAAGTCTTCCTGCAAATGCCAAAATTCATGTAATATCCTCTTTGGTTTGAATTTCATATCCTGTTTGCTTAATTGTCTGTGAAAGGATTAAGAACATCCTCGTTTTGTTTCAAACTACCAATCTATATTACAATCCCCTTTCTTATCCATTCCCACTCCTTGGCCTGGAAGGTCTTTAAGAGATCAGGAGAAAGAGTGTGAGAGAGGAGGTGATTTTATCTCAATTTTACTGTAAGGTCACTTTCCCAAGGTTGTATATGAGTTTAAAACAGAAAACGAATTCCAGATCTTCCAAGATTCACTCCAATACCTTAACTACACGAGTATCTTAAAGTAGTTTGAAATTACAGGGCTTTTCTTCTGGCAGGAGCTGCAGGTGCATTCAGATCATTTGGTCAGGTACTGAACAGAATTTCCCCATTTTGTAGAGACCATAGTATCTCCAAAAAAATGATGGAAACCTGTGTAAAGAGCTATGCGATGGAGGAGCCACAGAATGCCTGCATCTCTCGATGTTTAAGCCTGGTGGTTATAGTCAGTCCTTCAAACTTTTAAACTTGTTCCAAATTTTCAGAACTGCACAGCATGCAACTGAGAGAATGATTTGACCCCAAAGATCAGGATGTTGTAAGTATTGTTCAAGAAAAATCCAGTTGAAAAAGATTCTAAAAAAGTATCAGGGACACTTTTAAAGTCTTCCTTTAAAAATAAAAATCATAAAACTACCTTTGTTGACTCCTGCTGTTAATGTGCTTTTATCCAGGCGTTTAGAAACAATACTGCTTTGCAGAGTAGACAGCCACTGTCAAGGGCAGTTTTCTCATCTGTGGTCCCTCATTAAGTACTGTGAGCCTGAGAACTAATACAGTGGATGGTATGCAAGCACATTACGTAAAGAAAACATGCTCCTGGCTGCAAATGAAGAGAGGATAGTTGAAAATGCAGTAGGTAATTCTGATCTTTTGAAAATTTTACTTAAGTAATTTTAATTAAGGCTTGAAATGAGCATTCAATTTGCCTATATCATTATTATACAAAGTTACCTCACAGATATTTATTTATCTGTTGCTACTCAGTATAACATCAATGCCTATGATCATTTCTTGGAGCTCCTTTTATGCAATTCAAGCACACTATGGAAGAGTAATTTCCTTATAGATGAGGACATTCTGATTAAATTGTTTAAGAAATAGTCTTGATGAGTACTGAAGTCAACAGATAGACCAGACAAGAGCCCCTGTTCAGAAGCACAACTGAGACCAAGTGCAATTCCTCCACTGGACAAAGTTGATACTCATTCCCTTCAGTCAGAGAAGATCCAGTCTACCTTTCTCCCTACTTGATGAACATGTACAGCATCATCCCCAGAAATACACATATGTGAGACTTCTGTAAGAATTTGCTGACTGGGCTTATTCTTAAAATGCACCAATAATTACAATACTAATTAAGCTGTCTAAAAACTTTTTTTCAGGATGGCTACAGATCCTAGCAATAGAAGAAGTACCATGTAACACAGTCTCTAACTTAACGTAAGTGAATTACAATTGCTTTTCTGTTCTCACTTGTGGAAGAAATCCAATAGTACATCATTAGCATTATTCCATATATGCCACGGATGTTTTCAAAGGTCAATTTGTTTATAGAAATTCTTCCATTGAGGATGAATGATGACACTATTTTGACCCCTCTGACCTTGGTAAGCAGGAATGCACTTTTCAAGCATCCAGAGCCCTTCTACACAATTTGTCTAATCCTACATCTCCCCTGCCCTTACAGGCTATTTGCTGTTAGTGGCCACAATAGACAAGCAATAGTACCATTATAGGCTTCTCTAACAAAAGACTTTCGTGATCATTTTCTAGTGACTTGAAGATTGACAAGATCCCCTCCTGTTACCCAGATGCATTTTCTCCTCCTTCCCGGGGATTTCTTTTCTTGTTTCCAAGGAGGAAAGTGCCTCCCTGAGTAGTGACCTCTCTCTCTGCAGAGAGACCTGCTAGAAACAACAAACATTGCATGTTAAACCTCCTCCTAGAGGGTATTATGAACAAATGGAGTGCTAGCTCTTCTTTGATAAGGTGCACACCTGTGGTACAACTTAAGAATCAATTCAATTATAAAGACACAAGAATGCCTTTTGAAGAATGTTCCTGAGCAGCTCTGAGGCAGGGAACACGGCATACATATGAGCCTTACTTTGTCAAAGTTACTTAAAGGGAAGAAGTTGTGGAGAATTGCTCTGCAGCCTGATTAACTACCTGGACACTCATCTGTCAGCAAAAGCCCATATGTGAGAATCAAAACTGTCCCACCATGGTTTATCACATCAGCTGTCCTTCGATGCAGTCAGAACTCTTTTCTGGAGCTTTTGCTTACTTGCTACACAAAACCTGAGCTATTAGAATGTTTAATTTTCAGAGATGCAGAAGCTTGTAGCTCTCAATGGTATGTGAGGTCACCTCTTATAATAAAGTCCTGCATCACACAGGCTGGATACTCAGAAAATGAGATGCCCTTTCTCTGCCCCAGCCAGTAGTTACTTTGGAAAATTCCATCTGCTCCATCTTTGGGTCTCATTTGGAACTCGATCAGGTAATAATAACAGCCTACGCTAAAATATTTCCTGAGGGTTACAAAGAGTTTGAGAACCCTCATAAACAATGGTGAGGATTAAAATAGTAGTACAAATGTTGTTTCATTTGTTGTCTATGATTCATATGTAGGAAAAAAAGATAGAAGATCAGTGCTGACCTCTTTACACACAGCACTTGACAAGGTAATATGCTTTTTAAGTTTGATATACTTCAACTTACACTGCACTCATTAGAAGAATATATCTAAATGACACTTTAATGTTTGCTTTCATTGGTTAAGAAAAAACATTCCTCCATATTGTCATTAATAAGAGGAAAAGAAAGCCACAGATAAGATTACTTCAAATCCTTGGATCATAGCTCCTTTCCCTTGCTGCAGCCACTGAAGTCAGAGGGTGGGGTTGCTCAGTGCCTGCAGGGTGAGGATTGCTCGATTCACCTGGTATAGGTGGAGAGGGAACCAGCAAATGATTTCACTGAAGAGAGCACGAACAAGAAGATTTTAGGCTTAATTTGAAATTTTATGAGACACATGGGAGTTATGTACTCAAATTTGGGGTTTGCAGTGTCGAAACTTAAGTTTTGCATGTAAACTTGCTGCTTCAAATTCTAAAAAAATGTTTCAGAACGTTACTATTATGGGATTTCCATAGCAGTGGTTCAATTTATTGTTTTACATTAAATAATCGAGTTGGAGTCTCACCAAAAGTTCACACCACAAAGTGAAATACGAGAATCCATCTTCTGATGAAACTGAAAAACTTTCAGATTCCAGGCTGAGTTATGCTCACCATTTTACCTCTTTACTTTCTTTCATTCAAGCAGTTTATTTAACAGCACAGTATGAGTCAAGGGACCAATCCTCACTGAAAAGCTCAACAACACACTAATATGCAGGAGTTACATAAATATGAAGTACACAGTGCTGAACAGGCCATAAAACTGCATCTATTTCCTTCTGGCTCTTTGTTCTGGAATTGCAGACACAAACTGTGGCTATTCCTTGCCTTTTTCTGTTTCCTCTAACTCAAAGCATTTTCTCGGAGCATGGGACTTCCTGCAAGATGACTTTCAAGGCACCTCAAAAGAAGCATTGCATGGGCAATACTGCAAATTCCACCTCGGGAACAAAAGTCACAGCTTGGCATGTTCTTCCAGCACTTTCAATAGGGACACAGGCCTGACGTAGCACATGGCCCATAATCAGCAGTTTCCAGCAGCTGCCTTAATGAGTGCTGTTCAGTGGCTTTCACATGGATGCCTCTCAGCTTCTGGGAGATAGAGAGCCATGACAGGTATACAGTATGTTTATTCCTGCTGCATTACTCTGTAAAGCCCTTGTAGGGTAGGATTTCATAGGTAGATTCTGCAGTTTTGAAGAGAACCACAAGCCTTATCCTGCTTATCCTGAAAAGTTCTTCAACTAAGGCATTTTAGAGAGAAAAGAATGCAATTACCATTATCCTGAACATAAATTATCTATCCATCTCTGCTCATCTTAATGTTTGCTCATAGAATCTTTTCATCCAAACGGACATCAGTGCCCTCAGCCATAATATGCTGTCTTATGGAGAACAAACAAACAAAGTGAAGAAAAGCGTGAGTGACTGTGAGCTGCAAGACACCACAACATTGGTGCTGTAGGCAAAACGAGCTGCTTCATGTCACAGTTTGTAAAGTGTTTGCACAGGAAGAAATTACGCCAAAAAAGCATACGGGAAAGTTTATATAGTACCACAAAACATGCACTGAGCATCCTCTGATATGTGATATTCATGGACATAAAACAGCTATGAGCTCTCATTCACCAGCAATTATTTCTATACCTCCCTGTCAGAACTTCCTTGGATCTGCTTCTAACACACTGACTGCAAAGTGATGCCAAGGACAGCCTCAGCTTACATTCCCTTTTGAGTGCTAAGTTCAGGAGAAACATCCTCATGCATCAGAAGGAATAATGCAATCTCACCAGCCAAACCACATATTGCTCCCACCCTCTGACTGCTTTTGGTGCCGTTTTTCCTGCAGCCACACATCCAGTTGGCATTATTTGCCTGGTGCTGAATACCAGAGAAATGAGTCATGCTCACTCATCTATATACAGCTACACTGCACCAGCACATAAAATAAAGGAAAGTAAAGTGTAGAAAAGTGCCTCTGAAATTTTGAAATGAGACAGAAAATAATAAGTGGCCCAGCTGTAATTTGGCCTGGACACAAGTTATTAGGTCTAAGTGCATATTTACATGTTTTTGAAATGCTCCTGAATACTTCCTCTGTCTGAAAGGAAATTTTCAAAACTGTGATGAAAAAATCTGGTTCAGATCATTTGTACTGGTTTTAAAACCAGGCATAACATTGCAGCATGTTCTTTCATCCAGAGAAGGTGTAACTGTCATATCAATTTAGAACTTCAGTCATGTTACTTTAAATCTGCATTAGTAAAACCTGTAACAAAACATGTCTCTGTTATCCATATCTTGCATCTGGAGCCAAATTATGTTAGAGTCTGATCTCTAAACCCAGTATGGAAGCTATATCTGGTATGTTCTGCACTTTGTACCATGGTACATGTGGGCTTTTTACTGTAGTGATAACACAGCTCTATAGCCCACCTGGTAAAAACATTATACATTAAAAATGACAGTCAAAAGAAGCTGGTGCAAATACACCAGAATTACATACAAGGTTGCAATATAAGACTAAAAACAAACCTACATTTATAGGTATTATCTGGCACCTTGCTTTTAAAGAAATGTCTGTAGCTTATGGTGTCATTTTAAAGGCTTAGTACTGGGTTTTCAAGCTGGAGAAATGGTCTAAGACCAGTGTATTAAGTAGGTGAATTTCTGCTGACATTATGGAAGGTCTTAGTAGTCAGCCTCCTACCACTTGATAATATTCTACAGATGGTGTGGAATAACATTATCAAAAGGCAATTCTTATATATATAACCCCTCAACTTGTAGCCAAACATGACTTCATGCAAGTAATAAATTCAGGAACTTGCACTGCATATGGCAGAAGTAGTTTTCAGAAACCAGGAGTACAGTGCAGAGGTATCCAGATGAGACCCTCACCTTGCCCCTTCGCACCAAAGAAAAGGAGTGAAAGAGACTTGCAGTGCTGCTGCAGAAGATGTACTGAGGATTTCTTGCAAGCATAATGACTGGCATGGGTGTCAGGCCGGATCTAAGAGTCTGTTTCAGGGAAGGTTAACAGTAAAAACAGTAATGCTAAATCTTATCACTGTTATCAAGTGAGGAAAGACTCCTTGGAATAATGCTGCTTTCAGTAATTTCTATCATTGCTGGAGGTGACGGCACTGCTGGGGGCTCCGGGCACTGTGCCAGCAGCGGCTCTGTCACTGCGCACGGTGCTGCGGCACCCAAGCAGTCCTGATAAATCCCAACCTCTTCACTCCCCAGTGCTGAGCTCCAAAGACTCTCCTTTTAGCTTTGTAATACAGTGCTGTCATTGTTGCTTTATTTAAAAATACTTAACCTAATTTGCTTGTGAAACTCAGAGACAAATGCTCTATCTAACCAACAAATATATAATCTTTGCTCTTCTTAGAAAGTGCCCTCTCCAGCCCCCTGCCTGCTGTAACAGATTCATATCCTTAGTTTTTTCTAGTTGAAAGGAACAGTCTTTACTGGTAAAGGTTTGCAATAGTAGCTATAATTGTACACGTACATGATATGACATATACACAGAACATACCTACTGAAATACTTAAAAAACTATAACTACTTGACAGATGTAATGACCAGTAAAGTAAAAAGGATAATTTATAACAAATTCAGATTTTCTAACTAGTTGATTATTTCTATTTAAGGTACTTATTTCATGTGTAGATCTTGGTCTCATAAATTCAGAACTTTAAGTAGCTGACACGGTGCCAACTTTTGGGAGTAAAAAAAATCACCTTTTTTTTTTCCGAGCTGACACAACACATTTTAAGTAGATGAAGGCTTGGTTTCATTATGTTAACAGCATCTGTAGGTGATGGTGTTTGGTGCATCACTCCACTGTTTAGTAATTTAGCAGCAGGTTGGAAATGAGTAAAGGGGTAAAATGAGACTCTGTGGCTATAACAAATACGGCACGCCTCTAATACTTGAATTGACGCAGAAGTTGATGCTTTGCCACAGACTATGAAGAAACATCTTCCAAAATATCCTGTGAATGTAAATTTCTTTGGTTGAAGGCACGGCATTTCTAAGAAGATACTTTTCTAAAGATAGCTCAGATCTGATTTTATCAAACTAAAATGCCAATACGACACCTTTAACTTCATTTTGACCAATAGTTTAGCTACCTGCACATCAGAAATAATTCTCTGACATATTTTGTTTCTTAAAATTCTTTCGGAAATGCTAGCTTCAAAAAGAAAATGTTTGATGTGGCAGCTCACATTTTGCAGCTGTTTGTGACAGGGAAACAACAAAGAATGAAAAAAAAAAAAATGAAAACAATCTGGCTGTATCATTCAAGAGTTGGAAAATGTATTTTCAAAAGTCGGCAAAATGATTGAGAAGCAAAGTCAGATTTCTGACATCAGTACTACAGGTACTGGCAAGTGCCAGACTGCCTGAAGCCACACATCTGACCCACTCTTTCCTGGTCGAGTGGAGAGTCTGTTCTTTGCTGCACTCTGTTTCGGCAGCAATGCTACTCGTACAGCAGCAGATGTCTTTATTGACCCAGAGGGAAAACTGAGAGGTTTGCCTTCAGCTTAGTGGTGTGGTCAAATGAAGTGAGCACAGATACGGAACAAGCAGAGGGTAGCTCTAATTGTGACCTTGCTGCTTCATTACTTTTGCTTCATGGTCTTTCTGTTCCTCATCTGCCAAATCTTGTGAAACCCACCCAGCTACCTACACAGTTTTAGCATGGATATAAAATTCTGTCATCTTGACCTGCAGACTTTGTGCACTACCTGTGCATGGAGCCCTCTTTCCTCTTATCAGCACGTAGTCTAAGTGGCTCTGTTCCATTTGTGGTTGTAGAGAGAAAGCCTTGGAGAGTGCAGCTCACGCCAGCTGTTTAGATACATGCCTTAGGATGGGATGCAGCTCCCTGGGATGGGATCTGTTTCTCTTTATCAATAACAAAACAACCTCGCCAACTAAATCAGACTCTGTAGTCACCTTAGAGTGTTGCAGTTTGACAGGAGGAACCCCACACCAAACTCAGTGCAAAGGGAGCCAGTCCCAGAAGGGAACAGATGGGAACAGATAGGGAACATCTGGGTACAGATCCCCCAGTCCCAAGCAGAGCACCCTGAACACAGCAAGTGACAAACAAACACAGACCTCTGTTGGTGGAGAACTACATTGCTTCATACTGCTTATCAGCAGAGGCTGAATTTCTTCCGTTCCCAGCGGGGAAATGACATGTCAGTAAGTATGAAGGGAAGCACAGCAGGAGTGGACCCAATAAAGTCCCTAAGCAATTTTGTTTCATCCAGGGCATGCTTACAAATGAGTCCTTGCAAACTTGTATTTAATGGGCACATTTAATGACAACCTGAAACGGAATGCACCAGGCAGTGATGCCAACTATCCCACATAGTTCCAGCAAGTGATCTGGGACTCTCCCAGAATCTGCTGAGCAGGGTCAGTGCCACACACAGTCAAAGGAGACAAGGCTTTCAGTGTAACATATAAAAGCTGATGGCATATTTAAAATATCTTAATGGAACCTACGAGAAAGCAACGCTCCTGCTCCCCTGCACTCTCTCATTTTAAAGCAGGATTACTTTACTGAAGCAACTGCAACTCTCCGGGCATAGGACTAGAGTAAGTGAATTAGAATCTATCCCCTGAGCTTTGAAGTATTTGTGAAAAATTTTCAATTATTTCTAGTCTAAGTGCTGTAATGACCTGTACAAATCTCAGAAAGGAAAACAATGAACTGCTCATATAGATGATCCTCTTGCCAAACTGAGTGTGTGATTGCTTCTGAAAATCTGCTTGTACACCTTTAATGCACAGACTTAATATCTTAAGAATATAACTCCTTCAAATGCCTCAAATCTCAACTTTCCATGTTGTCTTTCAAGAATGGGATGCATTTGTAACAATGTAAGCAGGCAAATTCTTCCTTAGGCATTAAACTGTGCTCCAAAGAGGAATTAAAACATGAGATTTAACAAAACATGAGATTTACAAAGTATGTTTCCTAATATATTGGAAGACCTAGCAAGAAAAAATATACATATATCTGTGCTGATATTCTCAACTACTCTTACTAATATGCTTTTATGAACGGAGCAGCCACACTTGCTGCCTCAGGAGCCTCAAGGAGATGCAATTCTACTGCCTGCAAATACAGAGGTGCTACACAGGAGGGACTCAACTGTGCAAAATATTCAGTAAAGCTTACGGCTAGGCACAGATAAGAAAATCATAGTTCAAAAGTGTTTTTATTCATATTTAGGATGATACTTAGAAGTCTGTTAAGAGCAGGCAGAACCATTGAGCAGTGAATTAGCAATACACAAAACAGCACTGCTATTGACTGAAATCAGGATTACAGAGGTCAAGCTTGTCAGGAAGCAAATGTGAAACAGTCTGTAAAGCCAGTTGCACTCCTAATTTGAGATGCTCAAATCACATTGATTTCTAATATACTCTAGGTTCCTTATGTAACTTAGCTGTTTCTCTGTATTTTCCTTTTCCTCGAGGTTCCAGCTTCTAACAGTATATACATGACTGTGTACATATTCTGATTCGCATCTTTGTGCTCAAAGATTTTATAAAGAATTTTGGAAATACTCATTAAGCTATTCCCTATCCATCTCCCTTTATGAGAAACAAGAAACATAAGAAGATACCTCAAGTTCTTCTAGAAGAGCAAATGGGCCTCTGCAGCACCAGGTTATGTCAAGGATGCCATACATCCTTAACCAATTTCCTGGAAGGTTTCTTGGGTGGGCAACCTCAGCTCTTGGAAAGGCACCATTGACAACGACATCGCTATGCAATCAAACAATCCTGTTTTCTGGGAACACGATCGTAATGCATTTATGCTCTACTCTTAGCCACATACAGTGCCAATGACTCCTCCAATGATGAGCATGGAAGTGGAAGGTGTGGGAAGTATCTGCCTCCCTGAAATTTGACTTAGACTCCAGTGTTGAGGACATTCCATGAGGGGAAAAAGAATCCTTTCCTCTCTACAGGATTTACCTCAGATACAGCTTCAGAATCAATGATGTATTGCAGCCCTGGGTTAGTATGCTGGAGTGAAATAAGGAGGTGGTATTATAACCAGGTTCCTCATTGAGCTGCTATTAATACTTGCTCAAACTCTGTGATATAGCTGTATAAAGAATCACATTCCTTGCTTCTAGTGCAGCATAGGCTTGAATGACAATTTCATTTCTTTACCTTTTAGACCCTATTAGACCACAGACCCAACAAAATCAGGAGAGAAGAAGAGTAAGTCTGTCCCATCTTGCAGGGAGGACTGTGCATCTGACTGCATTCAAGCACACCCGGGCAGTCCCTCTGAAAGCAAAGGGTGGCACAGATGTCACTGCAGATCTGACCTGCAAAACCTTAAATACTAGTGATAATGTGCAAGAAAGAGAGAAGAAAGAACCATCTCGTACCAGCAAAATGAACACATGTGATGTGAGAAATCAGTGAAAGACAAACATTGCAGCCCCTGATGTTACCCTGCCAGTGCTTTTGACAGGGGAGAAACATACTTCAATGACAAAAAATAAAAAAATTTAAAAAAAATTCTTGAATTCTTGCACGCAAATAACACAAGTCTGAAAGCAATGAGGCTGATGTAACCCCTGAACAGACAGAGCCAGAAAACAGAGACAGAGTCTGAGCTGAACTGCAGAGCTATATGGCAGAAAAGAGAGAAGTGGTGAAAGATTTCAGTTGTAGTCAGAATTGAGTTTGGCAAAAATTCTCATCCAATCCTGTTAAATCATATGCTTGAATAAGTTATTCACCCAGGCCAGTAACATCTGTTCAGGAAAGGGGCCAACACTAAAATGTGTTTTTTCATCTCACAAAACAAAGCATAATCTAGGCTATAAATACACATGGTTTTACTATGCTGGATAATGTATCTCATGAAGGAAAAAAAACCTTTAGTTCAGAACTTTTTTTTTTTTTTTTTCTAGAGACATTACTCATCTGATCCTGGATCCCTTACATATTCAGGAGTCCCTTTGCTTTCAGCAAGATACTCAGGGCTGTAGGAAGTTTGGCCTGAGTAATCACAGTCAGACTCAGAAATGTTCTTGACCCTTTACAAAATGAGAGCTGCCCCAGTCCAACCTCCACTTATACTTTTTTATGGTATGTATAAGAGCCATCTAGTCCCTTTGACACATCATCACAGACAGAAATTAGCCCCAAAGCCCCACAGTCATGGGAAATTAATTAAGAACTCTGAAATATAAAACAAAAACAGAACAAAAAAAAATCCCACTATAAAATAAGACATTTTCCACTACGAATTTTGTTTGAGGTGCTCAACAAGGTCAGTATACTTTAATGAGCCACTTTCAAGCAGACATACACTCACTAAAGACAAAGATGACTGTGCCTCTGAAAACCACTTTTAAGTGATAGATGACTGTCAGCTTTGCAAAAACTGAGCATGCAGTGGCTTGATAGCATAGAATGAAAGCAATCTAGAAGTGCAAGTCTGTTTCTTTTGGCAGCAGCAGGGGTTGCTAATGGATTCATCATTTTCTGTTAAACATGAGCGTCAAACAAAAAAAACATTTAGGACTCTATTCATCTGAATTTCCGGCCCTACACTTGCCAGCCATGGAAGCTCTGTGGCTTAGAGCTCAAATCTGATTCACGCATCCAAGTTCAGAAGCGGAGGCCACCCAAGTCCTGGACTCAACAGGGTGGTATTTGCCCTTCCCTTCAGCATCTCAGTCTGCCATGGCACAGAGATCTGAGGTCCTGCTTTCCAGGTTCCAACCCCATCATTAAGGTGGCCACTGACCACCTCCCTGATGACAGATTCTTTCATGGCAGCCAGCTGGTGGCAACTGGCAGTGAAGATCGTTGGACACAAAATCACCCTCCAGTTATTAATAAATTGATAGAAAATTAATTGCAATGACAACAGAGAACTGGAAGATTATTTAAGCTGGAAACTTCTAAGAAGCAGGAAACAGTAGAAAGAGAATTAAAAAAAAAAAAAAAGATTTATTAAAGGGATATTTGACCTCCTGGGAAGAAAACTTCTTAGTGCAAAGGCAGTTAAATGCGTTTTCCCAGTATTGTGCACATATCCAGAATCAAGGTAAAAACACTGACACCAATAAATAGATCATGCACTTGATACACTTCATCCACTTGAAGGCAAGAAGCACCTTCATCTTCTGCCTTTTCAAAAACATCTAAAGATAAACCAGGTGAAACTACAACAGCTTGTCTTTACTCTCTGTATGGCACTCACATGGTTTCTAATGTGCTTCAGATGAGTATTTTCTTTTTAATACATTGGAGTTGGTGAGATGTGAATTTTGTCGATGAAGGATGGAATAAAGGGAAAAAGCCTTACTAGAAATCACTTCACCGTTTACTAGCAAAATACTTTACTGTACAACAGCAATAGTTCATGGCAGGGGCTAAAATTACAGCATTACACTGAAATATGTCATTAGGGTTGGCTTGTTGCTGTCATTTTTTCTTTTTAAAAACAGACTGTCTACAGAATGGTTTATAAGAGACTTCAGACACCCAAAATATTACCTTAACTGTGCAGAATCATATTTTAGATGTCTTGTTTCACTGATAGTTTCAGCAAGGAATGCACAGAATGATCAAACCACATATAGGTAGCAGCAATTATTGGTACATTTCAGATGAGCACAGCATGAAGGATAAGTCTAAAGAAAGATTAAGACCCAAATACTAAGGGAGAAAAAAAAAATGAAAAGATGGAGCAAAAAGGCCTGAAAAGCAGGAAAGGACTAGGTGTCTGCAGGAAGCTTGTATTCTTATGTGAGGTGTGAGTGACCCAGCATAGGTTGGAATCTTATCTCTATGTGATCTACAGAATCTCTCTCTCAACTGTAGCAACTGAAAAAGAGTGAATTAAAGTCTTAAAGAGAAAAATCAATAAAGAAAAAAAAATAAAGGAAAATATGGCAAAGAGCCTTTCGATGGGTATATAAAATGACACTTGCGTGACAATGGGGAGCAACCTAAAATTTCCATGCTTGCAATAGAAATACCCTGCAAAAACAACAAAAGACATTTTTTTCCCTTTGTTTTGAACTATATTTGTCACCGTCTCTATCTATTCCATCGCTAGAGCTGAATTTTTTTAGGTCACCCTAGGTTTTTCACTGATGCTTCTGGCCCCAAAGTAAACTTCTTGTTTTTCCTTTATGCTCTTCAGTTTTACCCCACTGCTGGGATAGACAATATTTAGCCCCAAACTCCAGCCAAATTTTCCAAAGGATAATATCTGGTTCCTTGCAGCCTTGTCAAACAATAAAGGTCAGTGGAAAGCTTACTCCAGTCACCCTTTCCTGGATTCATTTTGATCTTCAATAGACAGGTTCTGCCCTCTGTGCATCTAAGAGTCACCCTCTAGGAAACCTTTGTAGGTTCCTTTGGTTAGAGCTTCATTGAACCCTGCTGTACAAGTCTGTACCCCTAAATAGAGCACATCTCTGCTAAGAGATGAGGCTTTGTGTACTTGCCATCTGCAGCCAGTTGGTGTATTTCCCCTTTTTCCTCCAGATCTGTCTTAACCTTTTCCCCATCGGAAATGCAATATATCTTTCATTACGTCACGGAGAACAATTGCTTTCTTAATGTGAAGGAATTTGTTGTCGCTTGTTTTCTGCTGGCTGTCAAGGTCTTTTTTCAAACTCAAGGTATCTGAGGTTCACCAAGGACATTATGCCACAGTAATCGAAATAAACAGACCAACGTGCCCTTGTTCCTAGCTCCCATCTCTGCCTGCAAGTTCAGGAAAGGCAAACCTTTCTAAGACCAATCATTTTTCAAGCAGTTGACTGAAAAACTGGCTATTCTTGCACTTCAATGTGCAGTCACAAAAATCCCCTTCTGCTCCCCCGACCTGCCAAAACACTGCTGAAGACCGAGAAGCTCCATTCTCACAGGACAATTAACTTCAGAAAAGCTGAACATGGACACAAGCATTTGAGAAGAGCACATTCTCAGAAAATCTAGGGAACAGATTTTGAACTCTCCTTTCCAGAGTTGAGAATTTCTTAATGTAATAAAAAGATGGAATAATTGTAAGAAGGAATTGGTGCCTCTGGACAGAGTGCTGACCTTTCAGTGTGAGCCATAAATAACAACTACAAGAGCCTCAATGGGAAGATGAGGATCTTTTTTTTTTTTCTTTTTCTTTTTTTCAGAAGTAAGATGGATTCCATTTGTTGCATACTTCCCCCAGATAGGTCTATCGAAGTGCTATTGAAATGTTTAGAAAATAATCATGACTACTACGGATTGCTCCTGAACAATGACTTTAACCAAATTCATGTATAAGTTGCTCACAGACCTAAGACCTGGAACCACCTCTGCTTGCCATTTAGAGAAAAACAGAAAGTGAGAAGCTTTAACCGAAATGCTTTGTTTTTAAACAGAGTGAAACAATTCACAATATTGCTTCCCAGCAATAATCTACCACCTACCACTGTACCTGCACATGAGGAACTTACATACAAAGCAAGCAAATTTACAATAACGTCTATTGTGTATCAGTGGAATAATTTCCGTCTATTCAGTAACACCAGAATTACCCCACTGATCCACAGACTCCTGCTTATGCCTATGGGCAATTACCTCATCACACAGCCTCCATGCTGGGACTTACCTCATTTTATGCCCATTTTTAACACAGGTGAAGTAACTTCTCCCTTACTGCCCAAGGTCATACATCTGGTAAAGTATTAAAGGACAGAATACAACTCCCAGTGCCACTCAAAAGCCCCTCGGTGTGTGATAACATAAGTCTAACCTGTTAAACAGAAAAAGAGATGCAAGAACAAGATAGAGAAAAGAGAAAGCAGACTTAAAAAAAAAAAAAAAAAAGTGGTGCAAACTGCATCTCATGTGGGTTTTCAAAACCAAATGTTTAAATATGCAAATATTTCTGTTCGAATTTCATCACTACACAAAGTTCAGGGGTCAAAAGCAGGCGAAATATGAATCACAGCTCCATGAGTTTTTATCAGATGCTTGCATTACCAGGTGCTGAAAAACACTGGGTGTTGTTTTTTTGCTTAATTCTTTCTTTTGGAGTCTTCACAGCACGTCAGTAGAATAATCTGAGTCAGTTGTCATTTTAAATAATGAAAGAAAGAAACACTTATTTGTACATGATAAATGGGTGGATTATTTAATAGTATTATCCACATTCTTTTAGGATTTGGCTTGGGAATGAGATAAATATTCTTTAAATGCAGCAAAGGTTTGCATATAACATACATCCACTTTGGTCCTGGGTGAAGCTCATCTATTTTCCATAATCTGAAGGTCACTAAAAAAACAATTATTGTTGTGACATGACTGTGCCTTGGGCTTCAACATTTACCCTAGTAAATATAAGCAGGGCTTTTCCCCATTAATCCAACAAGGCTAATCCAACAGCCTCTACAGAAGAACTATTAAAAAATACTTAGACTTCATGTAGACAGAAAATCTAAAAGATGCACCGTGAACAAGTTTATGGAGTCTTCATTAGCATTTGCCATGTCCTATGGATGGGAATGCTGCCTGCACCTGCTGTGGGGAGTAGGTGACTACAAGGAGAAGAGCAAACAGCACAGGGACAAGCTGTGCCAACAGGTACATCAGGGTATTAGAGCTGAGTGCAGGACAGCAGACAACTGATGGATGCCCCAGGTAGATGGAGGCAATGTCTTAATTATCCGTTTTGCTTCAGATCCTGGGAACACTAGTTTGCTGAGAAAAATAAGTGTTAATTAGGAACTGTCTCATGACTGGTTGCCATAATTACGTGCCTAATGGCTGATTGACTGGGTGACAGCATCTCGCCCCAGGAGTGTGTGTCACAGAACCGAGCTGAAGGCTTTGTGGGATTGCTGACAACCCCTTTCTCTTTCCCTCAAATGCTCCTGTTAAACTCTCAAGAAATAAACCTCCCAAGTTCAAATCAACTCCAGTGGCATAAATGGAGTACATTTGGAACAAAAATGCTATCTCCACTGAGTGAGAGCTGGCGAGTACAAGAAGTGCACTGTCACCAGCAATTAACAGGTTTAATATATGTAATATTCAAACAAGTTAGGCAGCTTCTAATGTGGTCATTTCATATATCACGAGTACTTAAGAGCAAAACAGTCACCACAGCAACTGTTACATCAGAGAGCTGAGGCAGCTGCCAGGTACTGGGCATAGAGAAACATAGCCTCTAATGATCCAATGCCAGGTATCAGGCCATAAAATACAAAACCAATAAGATTTTTAGTACAATTATGTTTGCCACAATGAATGTTTTAAATTTTGTGTCAGTATGTACATAGATTAATTAGGTACAAAGCAGGTAAAATATTAAATACTTTAGGCTGGAAATCAGAGGGCATCCTCAAGGCAGTATGATTTTGTGAGTATCCCAGTGCAAATACAGGAATGAATGAGCCTAAGTAGTCTGAAATAAAGATTGATACATGTATTAGTTTTCCTTTCAAAATCAGAATTTTTCCACTAAAAACAAACATTTTTTTTTCCTATGACATTTCTTTTCCATTTCTAGTTTTCTAGCGTCTACCCTTTTCATTACTTTGGTGTTACTTCTGGGGTGCCCAGGACATCCCAGGAAATCTCTACAGGCTGAGGTAGAGACCTGCAGCCAGTGAGGAAACCAAAAGCTCAGGGATCTCAGCTGCACAAGAAGGAGCTAAAGCAGACCCAAAAGTCCCAGCTCCACCCCAGGATATCAGAGCTGGCACCTACTACTGGTTGGCTACTGGGAGCCACACCAGTTTACACTGGAAGTTGGTACGATTTGGCAAGCGTATCATATGTGCGTGTCCTGTTCAAACATCATATCAAAATATTCTCTCCCAGCTCCAAGAAAGACTTTCTGAAAATTTGAAGAGATAATGGGCTAGAGGGCAAATGAGGTGGTGGGTGAGGAGATGGAAGGAAATGCCTGGAGAGGCACTTTGGCACTGGAGAAAGCTGGAAATGTGAGTATGGAAGGGAGAGAAAGGAAAACCAGTTGAGAGATGAGAAGACAGCAGGAGAGCTACACTTGGGTAAACTGTTTGGCAGCTGAAATAACGGCAGTCAGGGAGGAAAGATTTTCCTGTTTTCTGACACGGTGGTTCCATCCCTGAGTGCTCCATCTAGCACTGAAAGGCTGAAGTATGGCATCTTTACATTTGCTATACACAAAAGGAGTGGAAGGTCCTGTGTTTGTGGGATAACCAGAGTGAAATGCCCTTACTGTCTGTAGCAACCCCTATGGTCGTGCCCAAATTAAATCTCCCCCCTTAAGGGTTTCATTTAACTGGGAGCTGGGTGCTCAGGAGCAGAACCACATCACAACCCACCACAAGTTCTCTTCAGGTCATCTTTCCAGGGACTGCCCACACTGGATCTCATCACTTGAACAGAAGTAGGAGCACGACTCAAATTGAAAGAGAAGCAATGCATTCAAGCAGGATCTGCTGAGTCGATGATAGACTCCTCCTGCCCTTGGTAGGAGAAATACACTAGCTGTGAAAGCAAGAGCTAATAGAGATAAATGACTGGTGTCACACGCAGCCTGCTCAGCTGTCTTTTGAAGGGTGAATCATGAACACAAGCGTCACACCGTCAATTGGTCAAACTACAGCCGGAGCCCGACAGCCGCGTGGGAACGGAGCGCTGCAGAGCAGAGTGGTGGACACAGCCCTCCAAACTGCCCGGCCACTCACCATTAGTGAAGCCCTTGGGTTCTAAACACTGAGCTGCGCCAAATTTGAATGCTCCACTGATGACTGAATTGGTTGGGAATACAACTGAACAGCAGGCTGAATACCCAGCGAGGTATTGTGGGTAATTAGAGATTAATTACAATCCCATAGTTTGTATCATGGTTCGGGGTCAGCATGGGGTCAGTGCACATGGCAAACTTAGAGAGCTGTGACTAGATGGATGACGCCAGCTCGCAGTGGCTCAGCAAAGTGAAGTGTATAGAAACGAGGAGCCAGTGAGGCTGGGGAGTGGACTCGCAGCCAGGGCACTGGCGACAGCAGTGACACTGAGTTGTGGGGCCTTGAGGCACCAAGAAAATCCTAACAAGCGGCACAGAGAATCCAGCTGCACTAACTATCCAACTGCAACCCTGACTTTTCCAATTAACCTTTTCCAGGCTTTCTAAAATTTGGGAAATCTGGGGCACTGTCCTGCTGTCAAAGAAAACTCTTCAAGAAAGATAAGAAAAACTGGAAAAAAAAAAAAAAAAACACGAAGAAAAAGGGAAAGAAGCCTTTACTATTTAACGTGACTATTGAATTTTCATTTAAGGCTAAATCCAGAAAAATCTTTTGTCAGACTGCAGTGAGCTTTCCAGGAGATGGCATTCATAGGAAGTGTGGAATATACGCTTGCAGTGCAAAGCCCATTTATCATTAACACTCTTCCCCTCCCATTGCCAAGAACAATTTGTCATATTTTTATCAACCATCGAGATACACAAATAGCCTAAGACAGCTGAAAAGGCAAATTCATAACCCCAATATGCAAAATAGACGTGTGATAATGTAGTAAGTGGAAGATGCAGAACAGAAGCATTTGGTGGAGAGAGAAATAAATCAATATAAAACTCTCAAGTGGTCATTTTTGGCAGTTAATTATTTGCAGGAAGTTTTTCTCTTTTAAATAAACCATTTTTTTTTTTTTAAGATCATTAAACTAAAAAGCTAGCTTGTGGTATTCAGAGGAGGGTGAAGAGGAGGCTGGTTTGCAAGGGACAGCTGGTATGTGGAGGATATACCCATCCTCTTGTGTGCCCCCAGCCGTATCCGCAGGTGGCTCCCGCCGCTGTGCCTTACTGAATGAGGATCTGTGTAAATTCCCGAACATATGAGCATCAGTTCCTTTCTGTACAACAAGGGAGTATTTTCCCTTCTGCCTGGATTTGATTTCCAGAGGCATCTGTTCATTTGCCCAATTCCTGCCCAGTGCTAGGAAGCGCTCCCAATTATTCTTTTTAATTTCAGGGAGGAGGGTAGTAATATTGATGCTATTTCAATAATGCATAAAACCTTTTTCATCACTGGTTCTTTGGACATTAAATGGTTCAAAAGGTTAAAGTTCCTGACTGAATTTACAATAAAAATACTATTTGTTTCGTAATTTGCATCTATATGTATCAAAGCTTTTTAATACAAAAGCAAGTCTCTAGAATTATCTCAGCTGGAAGCTGAAAACAACAAAGAAATGGAAGGAGTTGACCTACGTAATGCAAGAGGTGGTTCCAGAGATGAGATCATTACCAGTCCTGGCTCCCAGATCATTAATCTAGCACCAAACCACACTGATAACAATCCATAAGTAAAAACATCATCTTTATCTTCCCAAATGCTCAGGATAATCTTAAGCTTGTGGCTCCTTCTTCAGGCATTTTTTTTAAAGATCATTAAACTAAAAAGCTAACTTGTGGCATTCAGAGGAGGGTGAAGAGGAGACTGGTTTGCACAGGACAGCTGGTATGTGGAGGAAATACCCATCCTTTCTGATGCCTAAATCAGAGAAATGAGCAAACAAGGAGCTTCCCAGCTGACCTGGGAGAGGTGGGAAAGGCCAGAGCACATGGTAGCAGCACAATGTACACGCATGAAGAAAGAACAAATAGCAGCTCACTTGTCCAGAGGCGTGGGAGAGTCTGAAACTTCCTAGGTAGAGCCTGGCTGGTTCTGAGGTGGCATCACTGCAACTGCAGAAGCAGAAATATTGAAGCACAGCAGCCTAGAAGCAGTCATCATAACCTTGCTAGCACTTTGCCACTCGCTTCTAAACAAACTGTCACTGGAGCGTCCTGAGGTCTTCTCACCTCTGAAGTCTAAACGGTGTTTTCTCCTGTCTGCACACTGCATGAATGCTATACAGTTTACAGAGATTTTGCACCATAAAATAACTAGCATTTGAATTTCTTGGCTAAGAATACCAGTTCCCAGTACCAGACTTACCAGAGGAGCACCTCAGCTACTCTGTTTTATTTTTGAGCTTTTCTCTCATGCTTTACCTGCTTACATTCCCAGGGTTACTCAGCCCCGCAGAGCTATTCTCCCATGTTTATCATTCTAAAAATTAATAAAAAGTATGTAAGTTATCATTTGAAATGCTTCCTTTAAAAATGCCAATTTTCCAGTACTATATAAATACATTTGCACATCCGAACATGCTACCCATGGCTCCAGCAATTGGGGAATTTTCTGACACTAAGCACTAATGCTGCAAGCATTAGTACTTAACACAGTGGGAGTGCCCGACCTGCCTGCAGCAGGGGATTAAACCAGATGCCACATTTCTGCTTACATATAGCTCTGAGCTAGAATGTGAGGGGAGACAGGTTACAGGGACAGCTGGAGGGACAGGACTCTCCAGTTGTTTTCAGTATATCAGCAATTCATATATGGTTAAACCAAATTGCATGGCTGGGGTGGCAAAGCTCCCACTCCAAAGCTCAGCGTAGGCTGCCCTTTGTATTTCGTTATCACATCATTGCATTCAAAGCACAAACTGGACAGCATCAGTTAGTCAGCACACCAAACCTCCTTAGGCGAACACAGTCACAAGTGTCACATACAAACAGCATTTTATATCACAGAGTTTATCTTAAATTGTATAACAGATTGAAAGTAGGGATCGACCTGGTCTGCAGGATCAAAACTCCTGCACTGGGAAGAACAGCTGCGTACCAAAGCCTCACAAGTTGGCACTGCACCAAACTGCAAATGTGGTCTTATTTCCTTTAACAACAACAAAAACAAAGAAAAATAAAGCAAAACAAAGCAACAGATTACTACATTTCCCTGTGAACCTCTCAGTTCTACAGGGCATCAAGAAAACCTGACTTGTAACCCTTACCAACTTTAATAGGAAGTAATTATTGTCTGTGTATAACAATTACTTCATATGAAACATGTTATTTGTTGTCTTCAGTTTCCCTGCAAAGTAGGCAGTGACCTACTTTACCTATGCAGAAATCCATCCCTGATTCATTCTTTTTCTTCTGAAGCTGCCATGGGAAAGGTGTAGTTTTGGCCTGATCCCAATACACAGTTGGAGCTGAATGCCACAGTGGATCTTAAACATATTCATTGCACATGAGCATGAATTCTTTTGACTAATCTATTTCCCTGATTTTAGGGATGGTGAGCCAATTTTTTCACACAAAAAGAGCAATTTGTAGAAGGGTTTGCCTTTACCCATAGAGAGGGATTCTCCAGGGACAAAAGAGAATAAAGGCTGCAGAGCATCTATGGAGATCTGCCATGCCTTCTAGGACTCTTTGTTCTTTTCATGCGAACCTCTTCAGCTGTAACAGAGTAAGGAAAAGTGTGAACCAAAATGTTTGCTCCCACTGAAATATGTTGCAAAAGTCCACTGATGCCAGGATTTCTCCTGTGATCTCCAAGGATTGAGAATGTCCTCAAGCAATGATTTATCCTCTAACAGAGGCTGACAATCAATTACCAGAACTACCTGAAGCTACAACAAGAGACTGGTGACTTGGAACTACACATCTGTCGCATTTCAAATATTTAAAGCATATTTGTAGAGCAATGAATAACTGTGTGCCATTTTCCACTTATTTTCCATAATTTTTCATCGAGTTGTCCAGTCAAAAGGAGCTTACTGAGAGCTTGTGGAGGGACTCAGCCTTTTGCAAGCTCTCTAGCTGCTGATGGCTATTCCATTTTCTTTGCATTCCTCTTTGTGATACCATCACTTGGTCCCTGGGGCCAAAACAAACATTCAAGATCAGCACCTGAATTTAAGAGCCAATACAAGAATATGACAAAATGTGTAATGATTTCAGCAAAAGTATCATTGATCTGTGCTTTCATAGACTGAAGCTTTCAAGTGGGGAGCACAAATCATAAGGCTGTGTTCAGAAATTCAAATCTGCTGGAGGAAAACAAAGCCCACACCTGGGCAGACTGACTACACAGTTGATAAGTTGGAAGAGAAGTCAAGGACAAAAGGCACCTTCTGCTCTAAGGTCCCAGATCCATGCACAAGGAAAAGATTTCCTCAGCAAAGGAATGTGGAACATGATTTCATTAAAAAGCAAAGAGGATTAGCTGTGGCACACCTTGGGAACTGCAGGCAACCAACAGAGTCAGCACGGCACCACACAGCACCCAGCCATTGGGTCCTACCGCCCCAGGTGAGTCTTGCACACGAACACATCCCCAACAACAGGCTGCTGGAGCTGTTCCCCCTGCTGCAGACCTCCAGCCTATTTCTGCCTCAGCAACTTTTGTAAAGCTAACCATTCCAACAAGGAAAGTGGGATCTGTGTGCCTCTCTGCCTTCTGAGGGCTGAAAACCGGGCCTGCAAAAGCCTTTAGGAACTCCTCAAGGCAGATGGTCACCTACTGAGATCCACAAAAGCTCCCTCAGGAGGAAATGAGTGCATGGGAGAGATCAGGCCATCAGGATTCAAGCTTACAAACACAATCCCATGACATGGCACACCTCCATGGCAAAGGTTCATGGCAACGTGTACTTGGAAAGCATTCAGTCATGCAGAATAGGATTTAAATATATATGTGTACATAATATATATATTTTGAATTGCCAAATTGAGTTTTTAAATGTTCCAAAATATTTTTTTCTCCAAATCTTATTTTGGATTGTTTTTATACAACTTTGAATTTCCTAGAGAATAAGAATTTGGAATCTCTTCCTATTCTGTAGGATACTGGCAAAAGGCAGATGCATACAATGCAAGAGAAAGCTGAAGGCTGCATTACATAAACTGAGAAAAATCACCAAAAATGATGCGTCAGTCCCTTTGCACCAACAAAAATTTGTTCAGTCTGGAGATACAAACTCTAAGAAAAATGTATTCGCAAAATTTTCCGAGCTGTACTCACTACCTTTTGCTACAGACTTGTTTGTTTTGAATTCCTACTCTCATGCAAAGTGAACCCGTATATTTTTTTCATGTATACATGATCAGATTTATATATTATTAAAACAATGTAATCACTACTGTGGAAAGAAGTAACATAAAATAATTAATAAATAATTTGAAAGTAAGGAGCATATCCATATTTTACTATCCCTCATTCAGCTACAACTAATAAACTTTATTAGTTGTCACTGTGGGCCAGTCCGTGGCTGTTACTCGAGACATCCCAGACCATATTGCAGAAATCTAAGAAAGACAACTCATGTTTCATGGAAGTAATTAGACAGGCCCAATGGCTAATTATCTGAGAGTATTACAAGGATGATTGACTGTCATTTACTTATTTTAAGACAGGGTATATTATTTCCAGAAATATATCCTGATGGTTGATGTTTTTGCAAAAAATCAGCATCTATATTAATGGAGCTGTGAGAGCAACAGTGGGCAGCAAAGAAACTCCAAACAAATGGAGGCCCTGGTGGTAGTGCTCAATCCTGTGCCTATCAATGCTATCAGTAGCAGTTGTGATCCAACACAGTGACCACTTGTCACTCAAATGTCCTCACATCAACCCAACTTCACTCAGTGGCAATTTTGCCACTTACCTCAACAGGGAAAGGGTTTTAACACAACGATGGAAAAGAACAATGATGAGGTCTTCAAGGAAAAGCCAATGAGGAGAAATCTGATTTATTTTCCATCTCCTTCACGTGGATTAATGCCAAATTGAAGGCCCTTTGTTATCAGGGTACAGTGATGTCTTCTGGGGTGTGATTTCAGCGTACAGAGTCAGGCTCAGGTTTAATTTACCTCAACATATTCTGGAACTGCAATCACTTTTTCCCTTTATCATTTTATCAAAAAGCCAAACTGAGATGAGAGTCAACAAAGATTTAAAGACATGGAGGATTTTTTGGCCAACAGTGAAAACCGGCGCTTATTTTTCCTCATATATTTATTACAAACTTCTGAAAGACAGTTTAGTAATTCCAGATCCAAACAAATTCCCCTTGCAAAATTTTCTACTAATTTCACTGCAACTTGATTAGAAGCACTGGAGAAAAGCTTCTTGTCTGACATTACCTTTCTACTTCATTTTTGCAAGTGACAGATTGCATATTAGGAAAAACTACTTCTCTGAAAGAGTGTTCAGGCTGCCCTGAAAGGTGGTTGAATCACCATCCCTGGAGGTGTTCAATAAGTGTTTGTGTGTTTTACTAAGGGACATGGTTTGGTGGGGAAATATTGGTGGCAAGTAAAAGGTTGGTCTGGATGATTGTGGAGGTCTTTTCCAAACTCAGTGAGTCTACATCAGCAGAGAAAAAAGAATTTAAGACCAAATCACTCATCCATCTGCTTTTTTCTTCTGTAGGCACATCAGCACAACTTACCTACTTTAATTTTTTATCTGATTGACATTTTATGAGTGGGAGAAAGACATACAGTACTGGTTCACAATTATTTAATGGCCAGTTGAGAAATTAAAGAAAAATCATGATCTTGGTTAGAATTCTTGCCTCAAGAAGATTAATACAGCAAATACTAATTACATCCTTATTATCATTTCTATATGACAGAAGCATCTAGTGGAATTACTTTGCAGGCAAAAGTCACTGAGAGCTGATATCCTTAATCCCAGTTCAAGTATACTCTAGGCAAATCTTTCATCTTTATTACTGGGAATTTAACTGAAGAAAGATAAGGTCAGTACTTCCAGCAGAATCCTCTGATATCTCTTTTTTCACATTTTTTTTTTTATGTAAATACCACCTATATTATTAAAACGTGAAAAAAGTTTATAAACAGCATGTTTTTTATTTTATCAAAATAAGGGTTCAAAAGGGATATAAATTAATGAACAAAAAGTACAAATGGAATTTAAAAAAAAAAGTGCACAGTTGGTTTCCTAAACATCTTTTTTAAGCTTGCAAAATGTACCTACTCAATTACCAGGCCTTTCCTTGGTGGTCAGACAAACCATTTTTTCTTTCAAGCTCTCATAATTTTCATGCCAGTGCAAGTTAAAAATCTTCCTACCTACTGGCAAACATTCACAACAATTTTGTAAGGCTGAGTGATTCATTTGCACTGTGGTATTCATATACCATGGATAGGCTTCATAAAACCTCCAATGATTATAGTTAATAAAAGTGAGCTCTGGTGACAGACAGCAAAATACACTGAAGGTGCAATTAGAGACTATGTATCAAGTGAGTAATGAATATGAAGCTAATTAAAATTCTACTACTCCCCACAAAAATGGCTGCTGAAGCATGATTCAGCCTTCCTAATCATTCTTTAAAATATTTTACACAGTATGTAGTTCATTTCCTTCTTTATATAATGGGATGAATTTCATTCTTTCCAAAGTTAAGGACATTTTGCCCTGTTTGTTTCTAAGACCCAGACATAGTTTGGCCAGAACAGCAAACAGGACTCTATTTTTGAATACTTGCTTACAATTTCTCCATCTTCTTGAATCTCAGTAAGACTGAATTAACTGAACTTGAAAAAAAGAATAAAAACAAACAAACAAACAAACATAAAACCAACACCAGCAGTGACCAGGGAAGTAATTTTAAGCCAATGTTTTCTGGGGGTAGACTTTTGCATCATTTTCTCTCTGCAAATCTTGATGGATGTTAAACCTGGGCATACAGAGTACGTCACATAACTCTGAAAAATTTCCCATGTATCTATAGAAACATGGATGTGAGAGTACTTTGGTACTGTCTTCCACAAATACCCCCTGTGAACTTGAAAGAATCTGTGTCTCATACACGGATATTGAAAGGTTGTATCATAAAAGGGTGGGCAGTGCTGCAATGCCCTGTCAACCCATTTTTTTAACCTTTGGATACTCTTGCTTATATTTTCAAGAGCAAAATACGTTTCTGTAAATATTTTTCAGTGTTCACTTCAATGTTTCTAACTATCCTGAACTACTTAGCTTTGCTTGCTGTTCAAGTAGGGCATTTGTCAGATGTGTGTCTGCTTCCCCGTTTGGGCAAACCAGACGTACAGACTGCCATCAAGTTGCAAAGGTTTTGCCTTGGAAATCACACTTATAAATAAAAGTATTCCAAAACATAGCAACAAGAATTTCTCTTACACTCTTCATGGCAACATCCGAAGATGCTTTGTAGTGACTCACTGCACAGTTCCTTGCCGAAATTACAAAATATTCATTCGCAAATTGCTTCATTTATGCTCTCATCCTGGTGACACGATTAAGGTTAAGTGCAATCATTATAAGCTTCAGATACCCACCATATTAATCCCTAGATTCAATAGTTTGTTGTTTCTTTTTTTTTTAAAGGTCTAACACTCAGCTTAACTAGCAACAGCATATGAGTCAGAAAAGTGAAGAATTAATGGTTGCCTAGAAATTTAGAAAAAGCATGTCACATTCTAGAAAAGTTACAGAAGAGAAGAACGGAGTTAAGAAAACTGTAGGAACTGACTGGAAACAGTCAGCTTGGCTTTTCTTTAATCCTGTGACCTCACATAGGCCAGAGCATCTGAAAAGCATTGAGCAGTAGTGGTAGGGGTGAATGCACATGGACCCTTCTGCTTGCTGAACACCTGAAAGTGATTACAACTTTGTGATCAAAATCTGTTTGGTTAGTAGTGTGGTAATCTACCCTGGACAGCTCTGGAGAAGCCTGATTTAAAAAGAGTTAGATTGCCAAGCTTCAGGTACAAAGGTGGTTATGAGCAGATCAGCCATGCTTGATGGTCATGGTGCCACATTTCCCACAGTCATTCAGCTGGCCTCCATTCTGCAGCACCCATATTGCATTATATGGTAAGATGGTTGCTGTCTCT
The DNA here is from genome assembly GCA_035772895.1 of Perdix hodgsoniae. Lineage (NCBI taxonomy): Eukaryota > Metazoa > Chordata > Aves > Galliformes > Phasianidae > Perdix > Perdix hodgsoniae. Next base: position 1,391,703 of record JAPSGF010000026.1, read on the forward strand.
CTAGGACCCCCTATATCAGGGCAGCACCTTCTCACCACGCCAATCTGCATTTCAGATACGTTCTCATAACAAGCACTGCAGTGCAAGGAACCTGCTAGGAAGCACCTCACACACACCTCTCCCTCTGGAGCAAGCAGATTATCCACATATACCCCAAGGTACACCTCCTGCATTTTGACTTCCTAAATTGTTAGACACAGGACCTACCAAACACCAGGCTGGTCTGACTCACAGCCTGCTCCCATGCAGTACAAACCTTAGGAAACAAGATGCACAAATTCATGACAAAGCAGAACAATCTGCAGAGGAAGGGCTCCTGAACTCAAATGGAGCAATCACATGTCAGCCCTTGCTTCTACCAAAGCTACCTTCCTATTTGACTGTGAGGAAAGAATACTCCCCAGGGTTAGAAACTTTATTAAGGCAAAAAGGTTGCCTTAGATCAGTGTGTACCACTACAGCAGGAATATGGGACTCAAATCAGGGGCAGCTGTGCCTTTCTAATTCTCTCCTAAACAATATTAGCACACTACCTGGGGTAGGCACTGGATTGCTTTGGAAAACAGAAAACAATGCAAGAGTCATTACTCAGGCAAGTCCAGATGTTACTCGCAATATCTGGAGAGTATACATGCACAACAGAGATATTTACACAAAATAGTTTCCCCCACACACCAGAACTACTGAAATAACCTTTTAAGCAACTACAATACCCTGCAGTTTATCAGGATGTATGGACTCAACATGTGTCCGTGCTGCCCCTAATGAGCATGACCCAGCAGTCATTTGTGACCCATATCTCAGTGATGTCTCTGCAAATATGTAGTCAATTAACTAACTTCTTTCTTCAGTGCCAGCACAGTCTTGTCACTGGTCATTTCATTCAGACAGTTGTTTGCAGCTCTGACGCTGGACAGAAATTGAAATGAAACTGAGGACCAATCCTTTGCTTTGAGACATGTAGTTTTGTCACAGGCCGAGATGCTTGGAGTTAGCATGAGGGACCATGTAGAAAAATGCTACTGCACCACTGCTACAGAAGCCTTGGATCCTGACTCAGATCCATGCACATACATACATGTATACATACATATATATATGTGTGTGTGTGTGATAACTTTCTCTTGCTATGAAATATACATAGGTGCATTTCACTAAATGTGGTTTTAGTATTAAGACCCTATTGTAGCATTGTTCTTCATGCACGTTCACATTGTAGCACTTTCTTCTGGGACTGGTGATGATTCTCTTACTAGCAACACGGTATCATAACAGATGGAAAAGACCTCTAAGGTCATCTAGTTCAACCGTAACCATTTGAGAAGAAATCACATCTCAAATTAAAGAGGAGTCCTAAAATCCTTCCTAGTCCAAAAGTGGCAGTGCTAATCTGAGTTTAGAGCTCTGTAAAACCTGATAAAACAGAAAAATGCTGAGCTAAAAGCTAAGAAAGCCTGGTCTAAACCATACCCATTAGGATTGCTCAAGACTGGTAAGCAAAGATCTCTAGAGTGCTGTCAACAGTCATGCAGTGTAGAAATCAGATTTAAATGAAGAATAGGGAGCATGATCAGAATGTGTCAAAGGAAAATGATCCTTGAAAAGGTATAATAAAAGAAGTGAAATTTCACTGCAGTTGGGCCTCCTGACTGCAAACAAGGAACTTGAGCAGGACACTTCAGTACAAATTGTTGGAATTGCTCATCAGTCAGCTATTGCTCTAGGAGGTTTCAACAGTCAATAAAGCTGCTGAGATGTCACCAAAGGGCATTTGTTAAAGAAGTTAGTGGAAATTAGCTTTTATCACAGTGGCAATGTGCAAGAAGGAAATAAAAAATAAACCCATCACAGTTTGAATCTCGGAGCAAATTTGCCTTTTCTAGCTTTCAGCCTTTGGCTTCATAGTCATAGCTATAAAGACAACACAGAGAAATCCCACACTGCCAGAGGTCAGAGGAAACCCCAAAGCACTGACCCACCCTTTCCCTCTAACTTCTGAGGCTTCTAGGATTACCTCTTCATGCACAATTCCCTAACTTTACCCATGGATTCATAAGCAAATATGGAGTCAAAAGTGGAACTCACTTCTTCAAAACTGCAGATGGCCAAGCTCTGAACAGGAATTAGGCTAGAGTAAGTAGTTAAGCAGCTACCAAGAGTTTTCTTTCCTTCCATTTGTGTCGTCAAAGAGAGGAACAAAGAGTAACTCCAGATGTTATTCTTTCACTGGGCTGGTTATTTCTACATACTCCAATACTTTGCAGTATTCATTGAGGGAAAGATAAGCAAGTAAGATTAATTTCAGACCCAAGATTGTTTTTTGATTTATCAAGCTTTCAAGAATTACCTTGTTCGGCCACAGCCCTTCGTTTGTCTCTGAATTTACCACCTCATAATAATTTAAATTTGCCAAGAACTATTTGGTGAAAACCAAACACTTGAATTTCTGCTCACCTTGGCAGTTGACCTGCCCTTTGCCAATAACAAAAGGTTTTAAGATAGAAACTGGACTATTTAACCTTCATTAATCATTCATACTGTTCAAACACATCATCCAGTAACTGAAGAGGGGTTAATGGTAGCTAAGCTTGAGGCTGTTGTCAAAAGTAGGTTTAACTTTCTATGAACTCACTGGACACAAAGAATGCAGCCTGCTCACTATTCTGAATGTCACCAGCTCGCAGCAAACTGATGACTACTAATGGTAATTAAATACCTCTGCAGCTATTTGTACCAATAACAAAGAGTTACTGTCAGAACTTGAATGAGGTCCATCTGCCCATTTTTAAAGAATGTTAACATTCTTTAAGTGATAAAGCAGATGGCAACCCAAAAAGGAGAGACAGAATCAAAGTTCTGTATTATAGGCCCTCTCAGGATCTACTCTGGACTCCCTAATGTTTGTCTTCAGAGACTGAAGTTTAAAAACAAGCCTTCCATACAGATCTGTTGTTTACTGTCATATTTTCCTGGATTTTCCTTTTACTGCAGGTTACCATGCTGGTAAATCCTTGACCCCTGCAAGATGAAAAAGAAAATCAGTTCTATCACTGCTCTGTCCATCCTTATATCCATGGACACGTAATATGGTGTCAAACATATTCAGAGACTTCCCAGGATGAAAACACAGCTACTTGTCTGTCTGCCTTGATACGCTGTAAATTGTCTAAAGGAATCTCATGCACACTTGTAAAGGTAGTGCAGAAGTTTCTTCGAATAAGTACATATGTACATATTTATTAATGCACCCGACTGCCATGACACTTGTGCGTACAGGTGTTTTCATTCTCTCCAACTATGCTACATAATGCCCAAAGTGATATTGAAGGACACAATTGCAGAAATCATACAGCTAACATTAAACTGCTATTAGATGGTACATCCACAAAAGCTGCTTTGTTTTACCTGAACTGACCTCAAGTGAACTGATGCAGCTTCCAAGCATTGGCTGTCCTGATGGAGATAAGATATGTTCACGATGAGCAAGAGGTAGACCACTGACTTCATAACCCACCCATTTTATAGCACACTTTTTTCATCATTTGTGTTTAACTTGCCTTACTACTGTGCTGCTTCCTTCTAATATAGATACAGAAATATGAAAAGTAGTCGGGTTTGGGTCCGGTCTGGTGAAATAATCCAGTTGCTTGGATTCTGAGAGAGGAAACAAGCTTGCAGCCTGACTGGACTGACTCCTCAGCCATTTTCCAGAGGGCGCCCCCCAGTCAACTCATTGTAGCAAAGGTGCTATATCAGACAGACTGTAACAGAACCACAGCCTCCCAGCATTTCACAGCCATCACTACACTGCACACTGAGACTACCCAGGATTTCGGAAACATAAGCTGGCAAAAGCTCAGACCCTACTACTTCAAAAGGACCCCCAGGCACTAGAACTAAAGGAGAATTGACTTCACACACACTGAAGCACGGCTGACTTTCCACCCAGGGAAGAGCAAAATAATTTTTTAAAAAGTTAACTGAACTTTTTGAACATCACCAAAGGTTCATTTCTGAGATCACACTGAGCTCCCTGTGAAGATCTGGGTAGCTTCATATAGTCTCTGGCAGTATTACAGTAAGTCATTACTAAGCAGATACCAATCCAAAGACAGGAGCACCCCCCTCTCCTGCACTGATATCAGAAAAGCAAACGGAGGTGTCCAACCATAGGTGTCACACATCAGGACTGCCAGGTCCGGCACACAGTCACTCTGGAGTTAGATATTCACTATGTGCTCATTAAGACTGCAGACACTGAGGAGAAAGACATCTTGTAGCCCTATGAGCATCACCAACAGCTCACAGCCTTCCCTGAGTGGTCCAAGGGGGATGCATGAAGGAGGTGCTGAGTGAGAATGCTTCTTGCCTGCTGAAATGGCAAACTGATAGGAGAATCACAGCTCTGCAATCTGAGAGCAGTCATCTCTCAGCAATCCTGTAACTTTCCCTGTAAAGGGGGAAATTAAAACAAAACAACACTCCAGAAAATTAAAGCCACAGAGCTATTCTGTCCCCTTTTCCTCAGGGAACCAATCACATCAAATTCTCTCATTGACTTCCCTGATTAACCAGCTCCCCTACTGCTGGAGGACTGTGAGGATATAGCAAAGGCGTGTGCCAACCAGGCACGAGGCAACCAAATAGAGTTACAGAATGACTTCTTTAGTGAATGATTTCTCCCCGTGATTAGTGTGATTGATTAATGTGCTGATAGGCATTTGTTTCATTAGCAATAAACTGATAATTCGCCTGCAGGATCTGTATTTGCAGTGCTTCTGAATGGCTTTTGAAACTCATTTACAAAGCTGTCAGGCTCAATGCAGATAAACACTGTGTTTGATATTGTTTGTGCTGGAAGAGATTTATAAATTACATTGTTAATCCCTCTTTGAAGGAAAGAAGCATTCATTGTCTGTTAGTTTAAGAAGTGAACTTGTTAGGTAATGTTTTTTGATGATAGGGAACTGCTAGTGCATGATATTTTTCTCTCCAGCCTCTAACAAATTATCAAACTTCTTCCTTCAAAATAGGAGAAATAAGTAAACACTTTCCCTAAAGCAGCAGTACTTAACAAGAAACTTAACAAGATCACAAAGTTTGCAAGCTCATCTTCATGCTGATTTCTGTCAGTGTGCTTCCCATGGCACTGATCGTAAATTAGCGTGTAAATTCTTCAGAGCATGAAGATACAACTTACTGTTTTTTAAACTGCACATGATATTTAAAATTATGATCTCACATTTGCCTAGACATTGATATAACAAAGTAAAACAGTCTGTAATGAATCATGTAATGAAACACCTAAAATTTATAAACCAAGTTCAAATTATTTCCTCTGTTTTTCTGTGCAGATGTACTGACCTACGTGGTAAGGAAGAACTCTATGCCAGCTTCCTCTCAGGTCAGTCAACTCTTCGGAATTTAAAATATCATTTTCATCATCTTTATTGTAAGCTATTGACTGCACGTCTGAGACTGGATAGAGAATTAAGGCAGTCATATTACTGTGTGGAGGAGCTGCATTTCTGAAAGTATCTTCCCTTTTCCTAGCTACTCTATCTGGTCTGATCAAGTGTTAGCCCTCTTAAAATGGATTGCTTTTCTGATAGCCTTAGACTAACAGTGTAACAAAATGCTACCCTTCAGACAATTCAACTTCCAACATACCTACCCAAATACCTGAGCTCCTAATGGTGTAACAGAGTAGTTCATACTCATTTCCCCACAGAGGAAAACTATTTGAAGAACATCCTTAAATACACTGACAGAATAGTCCAGCTTCCTTAAAAAATAAAAATGTGGCTCTGATCTGCTTATTTTACCAACTTGCTCTTGGAATTCTAACGTTACATAAACACAACAAAACCTTCTGAAATTAAGAGTTGCAAACTTATACATCACAAACAGCCTTCCAGTACCCACTGTCAAACAACAAGCAGAAGCAAACAAGAGAGGCAGAACAAATAGGGAAGATAACTGTGTGACTCAGGAGCAGGACAGGAAACTCAAATGGAAAAACAAACAGACAAGGAAAATCAGCAAAGAACTAAACAAAGAAAACATGTGGCTGCCCTACCCAGCCTTTGAGAAATCACCTGGCAGTCAATTGCCTGGTCTGTGAACTCAGCTCAGAAGATTTAGGCATCAACTCTTTGAAAAATCATTCTAGGTGCATGTTGGCACTCCCAGACTACCTGCATACAGCTTCAGAAACACCTTATTACAGAAATACAAAGTCAGACAACAGTAATACAGATGCAAAAATCCAAAAGAGGTGAGGGAAATATTCTTGCAGTGAAAGAAAATGGCCACAAGCATTTACCCTGAACAGAAAAATAGGTGTAAAATAGCAAAACAAGAGTTTTCCCCCCAAATAGCGATGGGACTAACACAAGTCATGCAGAATTCAATGCTGAAGAGAAAACACAACACGTAAAGACCTGGCAGGTAGCACCATGTAGGTTTATTGGCTGTGTTTGTGGATGCACAATTTCACCCTTGTTTACAGAAAGAAGCTGATCTTGTAAGTAAAAATAGCCTTCCAATCATGCACATCACAGACAACGGTGGTACAAGACTTTCCACTGAAGGACCACCAAGACAATGAATGGACAGTTCAGCCCGGAGGAGAGGGATATCATCACTGTCCATAAATACCTGAAGGGAGGATGCAAAGAAAACAGAGCCAGGCTCTTCTCAGCAGTGCCTAGTGCCACGATGTGTGCCAGTGGGTACAGAATAATACATCAAGGCACAAGTCCTGCTCTGTCTGGTGAGCCAAAGTAAACCCCTCTTTGCTGACTGCAAAAGAGATATAAAGTGACTAACAGAGGGAGCCTAGTGCCTAAAGCTATGGTACAAACACCACCCCCAGGTAAGTTACTTACAGGAATGGGTTGTCAGAACTACCAATTCTAAACACGGCAGTTTGAGAGTTTTGTTGCTTGCTATTTATTTTATAAAATGGTCCACTTTTACTCCCTGTAGCTCTTTTAGTAGCTATTGCTCTGTCTGCTCCACAGACAAGAATTTCTTCTTTCCTAGATCTGTCCCAGCTTTTGGTACAAGTTAAGATGAAGAGCTCTCTGGTTGCAGGACTTCATAGTGTGCAGAGAACCTGGTACAGCTTGAAAGAAACACACATCTCCTCACATCAGCCAGCAATGAAGAAAAACTTTCTCAAAGAGCTCCAATTCTCTGCAGACTGCAGATCGGAGATGTCTGTTGTAATGCTCGGGTTCAACAACATGCATTGCAGCAGAGACATATCAGAGGAAATCCATAAAAAAATATATTTTTGTCCTCTGATTGTTTCCAGTCAGGTCGCTAGATCACAGTGAACAGGACACGGAAAGGGGGAAATGCTATTATTCCACATTACAGACAAAAAGTCCAACAATACGCCTGAGGTTATGGCAAAACTGCTGCAGTGCTACCCCTCGGAAATCAACAGCCATGCCTCAAGCACTGAATTGTTCTTCCTTTCCTGAATCCCACAGCCCTACACCTGCCCTTGCACAGTCACTGTATGCTGACACAACCTGCATAAAGAAGCCCCCACAGCCTTTGCTTTCTCTGCAGAGCAAATTATCCTGAAGGCAACAAGCCACATATCAGGCCTGTCTCTAAGTTGGCTGAAAGGAAATGGATATTAAAACAGGAAAGTATTTCTATATGTACTTTGAGGGGCACGGGGAAGTACTGCACCTTCTAATCCATACGCTTTCCTGGCAATCTCGAGCACAGTGAGCACGACCACCACTCAGGTTTTGTGCATAAGCTAACACCAAGTGTCAGTCACATCACTGACATGACTAGTGCTTCAGAGGGATACTTGAATACAGCTGTCTCTTGTTGGTTAATGAGAGCTTTGAGAAACTGTTCATCTTGGCTGCTATAAAAACTAGTATTCATGGAATGGAAACCTTTAGCTGAAGAGCTCTATGCGGTGAAAAAGGCTGCTTCATGTTTGATGCTGTTTAGCTAAAGTGTGGCAATGAGTGAGGTTTTCTCCTCCTTCACAGAGCTTGTGCTCTCTTTTGTTCTAAAAGTAACAAAGGGTGCATTTGGAAGAAATCAGAATAGATGAGGTGATACATTATTGATATAAGCTTCAAGCAGCCTGCCGCTCTGTTTTGTAACATGCTTGAAGCTCAATTTTTAATGAAGCCACCAATGAAAATCTGATGGGGTGAAAAACAGGATCTCTCAGTGATGCTGTACAGAAGTTCCCACAGCATAGCTGAACTGCCCGTTCATGTCACATCTGAGTTTTACCTCAACTTGACCCTACAGTTTACAGGCAAAAGAGACAACGCCCTGACTCAGACAGGAAAGATGGCATCAGAGAGATGCACAACTCTGAAAGAGGACTAAACAAACCAGCTTTTTCCCCTATTGTGTGGTACTTTCCATCGTGCATACTGACTAATACTCCATCCTATTAGAAACACACCTCCAATTCATTGAGAACATGTTGAAGAAAGCATTATTTGTAAAGAGAAATCCATGGGAATCATACCATTAAGTGCACCAAGAGTAGAACAGCATGGCAAGGAGGTACACTAACTAGCAGAAACAGGTTCTAAAACACGATTGTGGAATTAAGAGAAGTCAGTGCTGGAGCATTTATTCTTGATGATGCAAGAACCGAGAACTTTATGCAACTGCTTTTTTTTATGGTGCTAAGTCTTTGTCTAAAATAACTATCCCATATCATTATGACTGATCCCTTATTTCCTATAACTATCATGACACCCTCAAACTACAATTACAGAAACTGCCATTCCATCTTCCATTTTTTTTCAAATTTGGAAGGAAGGAACATAAAGCCTTCTTTCATTCACCTTCTAAACTGATAATGAACCAATACGTGCTTCTGTTCACCAAAATACTAATGCTTCCACTATGAAGACTAATGTATAGTTTCAGCCATGCACACAAAATGGCATTCACTGGGCTGGAGTAAAGCAACACCAGTGACATTCATGGGGATACATCCAGGAGTTCACTACAGAGAATATGGAAGTAATTAATAGGGATATCAGGGATAAGTATACATGATTTAGTAATATAGTGTGTAAAAAAGAGAAGCTTAACAATATGCTCCAGACAGAAAATTTCGTCACTAATACAGTTGTTTTTACATTAAAAGCCAAATTTTTCCCGTTGTTCAAGAATCTATTCAAATTAAGGCAGCAGAATCACATCTGCAGACTCCTAGAGGGAACCAGCTGCATGTGGCTCTCTACCTGCCCGAAGTGTCCTTATTCATTCTCAGAAACATTATGGGTTGATATCATGGCACAAAATTGTAGATCTGTCTTCAATGTAATTTTTAGCTCTTGAATCAGCATTTTTAATTCTTTAACATACATTGTTGCATTTCTCAATGGAATTATATGTTTCCATACTGTTTCAGTCTTTAGTGCAAAATTAGAAATAATGTGGAGCATTCACTGGGAATGCATAAGTGAAAATGTTAAGGTACAATGACAACATACTATAACTCTTCCATCTTATAATTCACGAGTGTGAAAAGGTATTCCTAGCATATTACTCAAAGAGCATCACTTGTTATCTGTAATCACTTCACCACAGGGGATAATCACTTTCACAATGGAAGAAGAAGGAAAAAGGGAAAAGATAGAAAGAAAGGGAAAGGAACAATACTTGTCACTGGAGAAAAAAAATAAGAAAGAAAATGTCAAAATTAGAGCCTTTATCTCCTCCGAGTTGTACGGCTCTAAATCCACCAAGAGCAGAAGGACTTTTGCTAAGTGTCGTGTTCAGAAATCACCTGGCTGTCCAAAGTGACCTACATTCAAAGTCATGCTTAATCACAAGACCCTTCTATGTGCCAGACTTCTGAACTCAAATACAGTACGTGTCTTTTCTTTCTCCAATTTGTTTTAACCACTAAACTTGTTTGTCTCTTCAGCTGGGATTTGTAGCCTTCTCTTTTAAAAATATCAAGCACGAAATTAAAACTCTCATTCTGATATCTTTCAGAATGACCTTGCAATTAAAATGACTGGACTAGGATTCAAAAATCTGGGTTTAATTCCTCTCTTTCATACTGGTTCCTAGGAAAATTTCAGAGAATCCCTATTTCTTTCTCATGGGAGCGGTCAAACACTGGAACAGCTTTTTAGTAAGGTGGTTGATGCACCAGGCCTGGCAGCATTCAGGAGGCACTTGGATTACAGTAGACTCTAATCTTCAGCTAGCCCTGAAGCTCCATCTGTGTGTGGACATGCCACAAACTCTTACATGGCCACTAGCTACCCTGTGCAGCAGGGCCCAAAGGGGAAATCTCTATTGCCACAAACCACGTTGCTGCTGCAGGCCATGCCCTACACAAGCAACATGGGGTTGCCTCCCAGGCCATTTGTGATGCTTTGCAGAGCTGAAGGTGAGCCAGGGCTGTGGGGTGAACAATATCCCTCCAGCGGCCTGGGCTCTGGGATTTCCACCCTCTCCCTGACCGCTTTTAGAGGGTTAACTTTCTCACAATCAGATATTGGGATAATCTAGAATTTCAGGCCTGCAGTCCACACAGCAGCCTGGAGCGAGGGAGTTAAGCATGATGCCCCTGATAATTTGTGTGTTTCTCATGCAGTTCTGTTTACCTCGGAGAATAGCTCGGATTCATGTGGTGGCTCATCTGTTTGTTTCCCAGGAGTGTCCTCCTCATCAGGTACAAATGACTTCTTGTTTCCTTGTCCTGTCTGCCTCCTTGGTGACGGATAGATGAGAACCGTTCCCTGTGCTTTGGGACTCTAATGTGATCTGGGTCGTGCTTGTGGCAGGCGGGGGTGTGGTGGGGGGAGAGGAGTGCAGGGAAGGGGCAGTTAACACTATGAGAACTAAAATCTCTTTGTAGACGAGTGTGTTTGTGTGCACTTCCAACCCGGCCGCAATTCACTGCCAGATGCTTCGCCATCGACTGTGAAGGGGAACAATGGCTCAGAGCAGGGCTGGCAGGAAATACAGATCTAAAAATAGGCCTTTGGAGGGCTAAAATCAAGGGGGAAATATTTACAGAAAGCATTGTTCGAGCGTCTTCAGATTATTTTCTGCAAAGGAAGAACTCACCACATTTTTGCCTTAGGCTGGATGAACAATGCCTGAGGGACTGATTCTGCCCTCATGGCACAAACGGGGAGTGACCAAACCTTTCCTTTCACTTGAGTTATTTCCATTTACATTTACGCAGTATTTATTACCCAAGCCAGTATTTTGCTGGATGTCTGTCTTCTGACAGAAGATGCAATCGTATTGATAAAGCCAACATACATCCTCTTATCTTCTAGAAATCATTTTTATAGGCAGTCTTAATTTGGTAGTTGAACATCAGCAGGGATCACATGAGCATTTTTCTTTTGATTCACGTAGTTTCAGATGCTCTCAGCTCCATTCAAATTCTACTCCATGCACAGAGAAGCCAAGTTTTACCAGGACTGTGACTGAAATCATACATCTCCAGAACATCACAGTTTCTAAAGAAAACCTTAAAATGACCCCATTTCTGTCAAATCTGGCTACAGATTCATCAAAAAAGTTCTCAAACTCCTTAGCAAATCCGAGCAAAAGCTCAGTCTTGGCTGTTAATGATATCCACAAGTCGTGTTGCTGACAGCAGAGGCAGCAGGATCGGGATCCCAGTTAATTAACCTCCACATTTTACACTGAGCAGAAAACATTCCACACAATTCTACTTGTCTCAATCAACTGGCTCAATTAATAAAAACAGGTCTGGGAAGATCCTCCCTCTGGATTTTTGGCAGCATCTTTGGCTTGCCTGCATTCTCTGCTTGTGTGACTGGGAGAAAATCCTGTTGATTTCATTTTCATCTTTCTCTCTCTCAATTTGAAAATAGAATCTATGATTTTCCATCATTTCCACTTAGATATAAATATGTTGTGAAAGGTAATTTTATTGCTGAGAAATAATCTTCCTAATGTCAGCCATTATTTCGCTCTCAGTGTGACAACTAGGGTAAGTGTTGGAAATCACTGTATGTTTCAGCTAAAGTATCTTGACAACACAAACGAAGAAGAACAAGGTAGTCTTTTTGTTAATGAAAACTGCACTGTTATTTTGGTCTATAATGGAGAGATTCATGTAAATGATTGCCTGTCGTCTATACTAAAGAAAAATAGCAAAAAATAAAAATAATAAAAAAAATACAGAAAGTGGGAGCAGCTGTTTCCTTCCTTTCTCTTGAATTTGCTCTCACCATCTTTACTGCAGTCAGCACTTTCATTACATTTTACCACTGATAAAATGCTCATAGACTCTCTTAGTAAAACAAATCAAAATCCATCACAAAGACCAGGACTACCAACTTTGCAAAAACTGGGGAAACTACTGAAATTCACCCACTCATTACTCAACATTTATCCTATTTATATATATGTACAGACATTTGGTATGTAATATCATAAAGCAAAACACTGTAGCCTCTACCACTGGGGCATGACTGCCTGAATTTCAATTCAGAGTAAGGAATTCCCTCCACTAGGGGTAGAGGAACAAGTGATATTCTCCCTCCTGATAGTCTTCCTCAGGGCTCTTCTGCTGTGGCACATTTCTCTCTGTGTTGCACCTGCACACCAAAGTCCTGTCCTACCATGCGTGCTGTACAAAATTCAAGTTGAACAAGAGGAAGAAAAACGTGTTAATAAATATGCAATCTTCCATGTTACTTTTTCCCAAAGTAAGCTGGATGCAGAAGGAACTTCAATCTTTAGTAGCCTGATCCTGCTCCATCCCTAACAATGAAAGACATTTTTTCTAACTCCCTAAAATAGTTCTCCAGTAGCTCTAGCAATCAAGTTTGCAAGAGTCCGAAAGAGGACTGTGGGAAAACTGAAACCACAGGTGGCCTATCAGCAGATAAAACAGAAGCTCATAACATCCTCAATAAAGATGAATCAGTATCTTAGAGCTCTGCCTACTTGTTATGCTCAGTATCTTAGAGCTCTGCCTACTTGTTATGCTATTTCCTATCCTTAGTAATTCAGCCATGCCTTAAAATTCGAGGTCATCAGATCTGCCCTTTGCAATCACATTATAATCAATCTCTTAAATTTATGCTGTGCATTCAACACACAATTTTGCAGCCACAGGCTGAAGTTTTTCAGCTTAATTTTCCAACTATCCAGAAACTCCAGATAGCGCTTTAGCAGATGAAATACATGATTTTTTTTTTTTTTCTCAGATTTATAGATTGAAATGATGAGTGCTGGTACTACATTTGAGCAAAGCTTACGCACACAAGTAGTTCTTTCTAATGGAAATAGCTTCATTTAAGAAGGAGTGTGCAAAGAATTTGCCAAATTGGATGAGAATTCCCTGAATCTATTCCTGGTACAGATCTAGCTTGCTTTTCACTGCCTGATGAAGAAAAACAAGCAAAAACAAATTAAAGAACACTTCCAGAATTGTATGAGATTGAGGGGCACAGATCAATGGATGGCAGTGACTCACTGCATAGCAATTCTGTACTGTAGCAAGAGTCCCTGGGCTCTTGATTTCACCAGTCATCTTGAATTATCTACTGAGGCAAAGACAGCATGGAATCTCTCTGGTTTTGCTCCCTATCTAGTGATGCTGTGAAATATGCATTTGTTACCTAAGAGGAGCATAATGCAGGACAAGAAAAATGCAGTAATTTTACATGAAGAGTTTGGACCAACTCTATTTGCTGGCTGGTTATTATTGCTAGTGAAGCCGTCACAATCCTTTCTTTGCTCTCCAACCACCATTTTGTTGCTGGGGCAGTGAAAAACGCTGGGCAGATTCACCAGGGGAGTGAGGGAGAGAATCTAAGATCTGTGAAGAGATTTTTTTCAAACTATTTCCAGCGGATTTCTTTTCTCGCATTCAAAACAAAAGTAAATAATCCAAAAAAGCCTGGAGAACAAGATGGAAGCATCTCTCCACAGGCAGCTCTACACAGACAAGGCCCACTGTGCACAATCCAGACAGCTTCCCCTTCCTATGTTTTACTGTAGCTGTATTGTGCAAGAGGAGGGGGGGATCTTGTTATTCTTTACCAGCTACAGTCTTTCATTTGCCATGGCTTTCCATCAGATTCATCTGTCTAGGATAACTTTAACAGCAGAGATAGCCCATCCTCCAAAGCACTGCCCCTTCCAACTGAAGGTGTCAACCCTGGTAGCACCAAATTCTATTCCCTGCACAGAAATGAACCTGGAGAGGTCCTTGATGATTTGCTGGATCCTTCTGACATCCAAAACATTCCCTGAGACCCTGAAAGTAAAAGTTTGAAACTCTGCCTCTGCTCTACCACATACACATCACTCCTGAGCTCAGGAATGGGGTAACAGAGATAGGGAATTTCACACAGAAATAAGGAATCACAACAGAAACAGGTAAGGACCCACTGTTTACCTCCAGCTATTTCCCAATACCAACAGCTTTTATCTCTGCAGGGGCATATATCTGAACTGGAGGAGCCTTCATAACAGGAACATAACAAGGATGTGTAGAAAACCTCCACTGAAGCAAGTTGCTCAGGGCCAGCAAGTTGTTGCGGGCCAAGGAATCTGCCTCAGGTAGGGAGTCAGTTCTATCTTTCTATTAATCCTTCAGCAGTGGCAATTTTAGGGCACACTGAACAGACCCACAAACCAGAAATTGCAGCTCCAGATGGAGCAGTACTGACCTACGCTTCTCCATACACAGCCCAACTCAACTTCTAGGGCAGAGGGAAAAAAGATGATCCACCCATAAAACAATACTCACACACAGCAGCGGGGTGGAAAGTTCTGACTGTGCACCAGAGGCGATTTACCAGCAGTTCTCATTTAATTGCTGGGAAGGCAGAGTGCAGGTGGCGAGCACACAGCAGCTCATGCAGCGGGCACACGACCACGCAGAGCAAGCATTCCCTCTGACAGCACACCTGCATTCTGCTCTCTATCAGCAGAGTAGTGGAAGATGGGACTTGAAAATACATTTTTATTGCATCACTGGAGAAGAAAGCAGGCACAACCCAGGCATTCCTGGGAGGTGAATTCTGACCTCACACTGGGGTACTGCTGTGCAACACATTTACATGGATGGGGGCTGCAATGTTATGCACAAAGAAGTCCTTAAATAGGTAAGCTAGCAGAGTAGAAGTATTTCCCAGAATATATTCATTGGTGAGAACAAGTGGTATTTCTCAAGGTTCACATTTCAGTCAGAATTGTAGCACCAACTGTCAGACAGAGCCTTTCTGAACTGAAAAGACAGAAATTTAAGGGCAATCTTCAGCTTTGCTATGAAATTAAATAAAGAAAAAAGACATGCGGAGGAAAGGCCTCAGCTGCCTTTGATATTCCATGGAAATTAGGCACTCAACACTCAGACTCTGAAATATCTCCACTTCTTTTTCAGGTGCTGAGGATAATTTTTGTAATCTATTTTGAAAGACAAAGGCTCATTTGCAAATCCTGCCTTCTTCTTCTCATACCAGGAACACAGGGAGGCCTGCAACACCACCCTGCCTGGGTGAGACATCTATTTCTGCTGCAGCCCTCTGCACACAGGAGAGGTTCCTGCAGCACACAGGAGGCAGCAGGGCACACTTGCCTGTAAAAGGGTCTGTTGTAGCTTCCAACAGCAGCTGACTCTTGTAGCCCCTCTCAATTCAAGGCAACCTGGCTTTTCAGCAGCATTGCTGGTTGGTGGCCCCTGTAGGCAGTCACTCCGCCAAAGGTTACAAAAAAAAAAAACCAAATCCTATATATGATAGTCCAAAACCCTAAAAGGGCTTGGGGACCCTTTTTAGGGAAAAGAGATCGTTATTTGTTACACGTTTATGTAAAATCCATGCTCATACAGTTCATATTCATCCATATACAATGGAATGTAATTGTGGGCAGCAACAGTCTTATTTGTCATGAGGCATATTTACGTGCAGGTGGATAACAGGAATAGCAATGGGTTGGCTGGGCTTAGTAACACAATGCTTTGCAGGTATGGCAAAACCAAAACCAAACCAAACCAAACCAAAGCAATTATCAAGGTCAGCTTGCCATTCCTTGGAAAAAAAGTCTTTACAAGCCACCCAGAGAATTAAAAGGGTACCATGTTTGGCACTTGCATGAATGCTACTAGAAGGGCTACTGAAACAAGGGAATTTGTTCAGTACCTACCAGGACTGATCTGGAGGACTGTCTGAGTGCTACTGCAGTCTTACTGGCTGGAAAAGCTGCAAACTGCCAACCTGCTCATGGCCTAAGTGTGATCAGGAAAGCTAATTTTCAGCAATTTACAGTAAATTATTCACTCAATGACATATACAGGTTTGCCTGTTTAAACCTTTAGGTATTGCTAACATCTCGTGGTCCTTGCAGAATTTTCAAATTCACTAGCACAAGTTATTTACTTATTAGGGGAGGTCCTTTTCTTTTTTTCTTCCAGAATCGACAAGGTAAGATACAGTTAACAGGTTTGAAGGAGAGAGTTTTCACATTCTTTTTAGAAAGTCTGTTTATGAGGAAGGAAAATCTACTTTTCAAGCCCATACTTAAACTTGAAAAAGGATGGTTGCCTAAAACTAGTCATTTACCTACTTTCTCATGCTAATGTCCTGTTTATAATTGACACCTTTACTGCCTACCAGTATATCAATTTCACTTCCCCAGAGAAAGAAAAACCAGATCCTGTGACTAGTGCACTGGATTGATAATCTAGCCTAATGCTGACAGATAAATGCACTAATTTTCTTCTGTGGTTGGCTCCACATTACGGAGTAAATCTGCTTCTAACAACTGCCTCAATAGCCTCTGTAACCTGTCCAAAAGATGATGTCAAGTGCTACAAGGGCCTAGGGCTAGTATGGCAGGTAAGAGTTACCACTGGGATAAAATTACAGGTGAGGTTTTGAATGAGAGGGTTATTTTAAATGAAAGCCTGGCTGGAAATACAGATTGCTTTTAAAAAAAGTTAAAACAGTAAAAGAATAAACAGCAACTTATGGCATTTTGGGGTCTTCAACCTCAGTATAAAAATCAGAATGTTTTCAGCAGAAGTCAGCTAAGGTATTGCAACAGGAAAATGAAGCACATTCTCTTGCCTTTGCTGGATTTGCTGGTAGCATAGGCTTTGGGTTTCATGGAGCCACAGTCCATTCCTAACTCTAGCTGAGGAGCAGAGTCTGAGCCTCAGCAGAACTGGCTGAGCGTGGGAAGGTGCCTGCCTCTGTGTGACAGACAGTCTGCACTGCAGGCGGGACCAGGGCTGATGGCAGGTGCTGTAGGTTGGTGAACCTGGCAATGGCCATTGGAGATATCAGCCAGGCACTGAAAGAACCAGAGGACTTCAGTCTTGGGTCTGTTTTTTCTTTAATTTAGTTCAAAGGAAACACAAAGCAAAGAAAAACAATTTTAGAAGTTCCATACCAAATATTTTGGTCATTTCTGTCAGCAATGACTGCAGAGTTGGCGAGAAATCAGCATTGCCTTGCTCTTATTGGCTTTCTTACTGAATTCCAGGATAACTACACTGTTGCTACCAATTTATAGCACTTCGATGTTCATTTATCATTTCGACTAAAAGAGCAACTTTGGTGGACATTTATTGATTCCCTCTTTGGAAAAGATCACAAGCAATAGCTTTTTAAATAAAAAGGGTCTTCAGGTTACATGGATAACCCTGGCACTGAGGGATATGTCTCTTACTCTGCTCTCATGTCTAAAATGTTCAATCAGCTCCCACACCCCTAACCTGAAACAAAAATAAAACCTCATTTTAATCACATCTTTTTCTCCTGATTTTCTCTCCCCACCTCCTGACCTTTCCATGTGAAGAGGATCACGCAGAACATTTCTGCTTTTCTTAGGCTAACTTTTGCTCACTTTGAATAGCACTTATATAGGTCAATAGCATCACTTCCCCTTTTGCCCCCCTCCCCATCACAGAAGGAATACAGAATCTGACCTCTTTAATGCATCAGTTAGCATGATGCCTTTTTGTTTGTTTATGATGCAGAAAGTTTGATTATTTAAATGAAACAAATTCTGACACAGACTTGACAGGTTCTGCCTTTTTTCACATTCGTACAGCGCCAAGCACATTTGGCTCTAGTGGTGCTGGTTCACTCCCATTTACAGTAACAGCACTGCTCTGACCAGAAACCACAGGGTTAGCAATGGTAGATCTAGTCATGCCACACCGCGTGTGGAAATCCATAGCATACACTACAGCAGGCACAAAAACCAAGAGCTACAAAACAGGTAAATAACAGTTCCCCCATTTAATTGCTATGGAAAATATCAAAAAGCTACTGAGTGTCTGAGCACTGGTTTGGTCATAGCCTGATATGTTACTGTTAGGAACATGAGGAAACAATAAGATATGTGGGAAGGAGATCACAGAGAAAATATTCTTCAAGAGCAACAAAGGTGTGTATCTTGTGTGCGTTCTGAAAATTTTCTACAACCAGAATGCAACTTTGGGTTTTCTAGGGGGTGGGGACTTTTTTGTGTGTGTTGTTGTTGTTTGTTTGTTTGTTTTAATTCTCTAAACATTTCTGAATGCTCCTCTTTCCTGAGCAGAGGAAGCTAAAAGTTTTGGTAACACTTCACGCTGGCTGTTTGTCTTTTAATACTGTATGACTATTCAGTGAACCCAATCCTGCTCCTGTGGAAGTCTAATGAGAGCGTGGGTACCGCATTTCCTGGGAACCAGGCAGAGCCTTCGACTGTAAACTTTGTAAGGCTTCATCCGCGCAAAGCCCTGCTGGCACAAGTAATGCATCAGAGCAAAAATAAAAATTCTGCTTCTTTGAAATGTTTAACCACGGCTCATTTGCTAAGACAGTAGTTGAAAGGTGACAAAACACCCACTGATTCTGAAAAGTATGGAAACAGGTATTAGCTTTTCTAGTGTAATGCCTTCACTAGCTGCTGGCTTTGGAAATATTTAGACATAAATCAGTTTTGTCCCAAAATAGAGTCCAAAAGAAAGAACTGTCAGAAACTGGAACAAAGTCCTGCCTTGTGCTCTGTAAAATACTTGTCACGATTTTTCACTAGAGGGCACTACCACATCATCACCAAAAGGCCCCAAGGACAAAGGACAAGTGGCCTGGTTGTTTAACTTGCACACTGCCCGGGCAGCTTTACGGCTTGAGAAAAAAATTTAATCACATCGCAGAAAGGATATATATATATATTTTTTCATATTATTGAGACTTCAGTAATCGGCCTTATCATTAAACAGTGCACGGAGTCCTCATACCAAATGATTCTGGCTCTTGTAGAGCTTGTTATAAATAGCCAGCACCGAGTTAGCAGTTCTCAGCAAAACAATTCAAGGAGGCTGTATTTGGGAATTACACCGCTGAATTAGCACAACAAATAAGGAATAATATGGGGCATAAGGCAAAGGAAACTTACACTTGGGCCGCTTCCTTTCCTTGTATTCTGTGCAGTTCACAGGCACCCTGCCCCATCGAGGTTAGGGGAAGAGGCAAAACTGGAAATCACAAGGGAGGAAAGAAGGAAGGAAATATAAGGGAATAGTGCTTTTCCCCAGAAATGTCACTTGCAACATCATGCTATGATAGCCTAACTGCATTTATTAAAATAAATAAGCATCCCACTGAAAGGAAGGCACAAAAAGCTGTACATGTTTCATGTTCAGTTAGGAAAAAAAATAAGTGTTTTCTTTGATGGGTATGCAATGCTTGTTCAGCTCAGTGACAGAGGACAAAAACAAATGAAGGCTTTCTTTCTATGCTTCTGGCTGAGAGAGAGCACGGAGGTCACTTTTAAGGTGACTAGTATTCACTTAGAAAATGGTGGGTCCCCTGTTTCTCCAGAAACTCTCCGCTTTGTAGTCCATTGCTATGCACCTGAAAACTTCCCACTGACTACCAGGGGAAATTTGGCTGCTGAGGAATGCGGGTTTGAGCTCCGGAATGGCAATCGCATGGAGAGAACTTAACAATGTGCAAAAATTTAACCCTTCAGTGGAGCTAGTCACTGCCTGAGAGTTACTCATGCGTTCATTACCGTACTTCACAGAGGAGACAGCAAGCAGTGCATCACAGAAAATTATCAGGAAGCAAAACTTGTTTTTTCTTGAAGCCAATGCTTCATCCAAACGCCTACCCTCTAAACATTACTTCTGAAAGCTCTTGAAACTTGCTACCTCACTTAGGGCTCAGTCCAACTCTTTAACCAGACAAGAATTTCAGCCATTTATAATTGCAGTTAGAGCAATCATTAAGTCCCACTAAGCAGGGACCCTGAATTCTGGTACCATGCTTGAAACTCTATAGGTCCTTTGTTAGTGAAATGTTATTGCTAAATTTAAAAATCAGTTTATTGAAATGATTAAAACTGACCTGCTAAAAGACATCCACCAGATAGAACGGGAGGCTACTAAAATGGTCTCATTTAAACCAGTGGAGACTTTTCTGACTCAGGAACCTCCTGCGTCAGAAAGCAGAGAACATCAACAAAAGTTGCCCATAGACAAAACAGCAGCAGTGGAAAATGACTTCAAGGGCAGATGTATTAACTGGGAAGACAGTCCAGCAACTGAGAGGGGAGCTTGTGCTTACAGGACAAGAACTAAACTTGATACCTCCTCATTACAGGAGCAACAACAGACCCTTTGGCTGTGAAGTGCAACTGGGACAACACTAAAACAAAAAAAGAAAAGATAATAAAAAAGAAGTCAAGTTCAATGGTTTTGGCAATTGTATCTTTTCCTTATTATGGGTTATGGAAACCTAGCCTTGTGCAGACAAGCCTGGGAAGGAATGAGTGAGCAGAATGCAATGTCTTCACTAACATAAACAGATTATTTTGCATGATGGCAGACAGATTTAGGAATGTAAAATGTTCACTGTGTAGCTAGTTAAAGGCTTACCATAATTGCTCTACTACTGCTATTGCTACAGGATTCCCTGTCTGATCCGACTGGTGTATGTTCCTTGGCACCCAGCCTCATGTTGCAAAGGGCTGCTGGAGATGGAAAGGAGGACATGTGAGGGACAGATTCTACATACCTGGTACTACAAACATTCTTCATTGTACAACAGTTTGTAACTCGCTTAATCCAGGCTGAGAACACGCCTTGAACTGCACAGAATACAAAACATGAAAGGGATCCTTTGCCTCCTTTTCTACACAAGCACCTGCTTGGGCAACTCGGGAATACTAGACAGGAAAAACCTGAGCCATCTTGAAGCCAACAACCAAACATTAATAGATGTCAGGGGATTTGGAGTTTTACCTGAGACAGTACAGGATGAAAACTGAGTAAAGTGCCTTTGCATGGGCCTGCTTCTCCAAATGAAGATCTCAGTCCCAGCAACTGAGCACACAGCTGGGCATGTATTTTGCTGGAATAAGAAACCTAACCACTGCCTATCATGTACAAGTTCTCTACTTCAAAATCCCAGCTAGCTACAAGATCAAAACCGTAGCTTCAAGAAACCCAATAATTTCATGTGAAAAGACAGATGTAGATACAAATTTAGTTACTAATTCTTGTGTAAATACAAGATCAAACCAAAAAGCAGAATCCAAACACTCCCAAAATTTGGGCAACAATTCTAGTTTGGGCTTGCAACTAGGTCTGCATGTTCAAGTGGATAGTCAAAGACAACCCACTTCTTTTATCAGACAACCACATTCTTAGCTCTGCCAGCAATGCTTCAGACTGCTGACTGACATTTTGTGTTGTAAGTTTGGGGTTTTTTTAAATGTAGAAAGGAAAAAAAAAAACAACCACCTTTGTCCCCTGTATATATGTATATATATTTGTTTTTTTGCAACTTCTCTGTTTCTGAAAAGATTATCAAGGAATCTGCTGATGAGAGACAGAAAAATATATTTAAGCAAGGAAAAGATGCTGCTACAGTAAAAATACATCAGATTCTTTTAATTCCATTTGCCACTGTCCGATATTTCCAGGCACAGTGGGCTTTTCGGTGGACCTATGAGCTGTGTTTCCTAACAGAGGTGCAGCACAGGGCCTGTCAAGAAGAGGCCATATGCTCTCATTGTCACACACCTCAAAGGGACACTGTAAGCCTTCAGCCTTCAGAAGGGCCAGTCCTGAACCCCAAAACAACAGCCCTGTCTACCTTTAAAAAGGTGAGCACAGCTCAGCCAAAGCCTTGTTAGTGCCTATGAATTATTCCATCACTGAGTGGCCAATCACACTACATAAATATCATGGGCATATTTTGCTTTGTTAACTGTACTGAGTTCTACTGTGGCACTAATGAAAAGCCAGCCCTCACAAAGGACATGGTATCTTCAGGATGCATTGATCTGTTTTTCTATTGAATTACTGCCTTTTTTTAAGAGTACTATGAGGTTACCAACTGAAAAATACTCAAGCACAACAGAAACAGGTCTCTCTTCCGGGGAAGTTGCACAAACACATGGCAACAACACACAAATGCATCTGGTCAATATTAGGCATCTCTCCTTGCTGAGCGAGCCAAGGAATGCCAAGCCTGCTGCAAGGCACTGGTACAGAATTTCTTTAGTTACAGAGATCAGAGAGAGGAGAGGTTTTTGACAGTCCCTGCTTCTATCCATGGAGTTTTGCAAAGTTCACTGAAGTAGCATTACCGTTTACCTGCAGGATTAGGTGAAACTGGACCTTATCCAGCTCGATATCAAATTTCAGAGGCAGCAAAACAGAGTGCAACAACAGGTTTGCTTGTATCATTTTGGAAGAGCCCCATGAGGGCGAGGGCAGGCCTGGGACTCACCTGGCAGAGGGCGATGGCTGCAGGCCGTGTTACCAAACACTTCAAGGAAGGGCTTTTGCCTGCTCTCTCCTCCCCCTTCCCACATCACAACCTAGCACAATAAAACTCAAAAGAAGCAGGAAAAGAGATCAAGTTATAGCCAGCTGTGTTGCACTGACTTACACCACCGTGACCCCAGGCTACCTGAAGAATGCTTTTCCTGAAGTCGGCTTACAGTTTAGCATCAACTATATCTACCTGACAGAATTTATCTCTAAGAATGCACATCCCTCGAGAATAGCAGCAATAGTGAAATAAATTATAAAGGCTATGTGAAGTGAAACAATGTCAAATCTAAATTGTAGCTATATCTCAGAAAAAATCTCTGTTACTTTAAATTTCAAGGCAATGGAAATTTCATACTGAATGTTGCAAAGTAAAAAAGTGTAAGTGGTACCCAGCAATCTCGGTTCTATTTCCCCTTTGCCTGATTTTTATTTTTATTTTTATTTTTTGGACAAAACATTCAAGTTTTTCCAAAACAAAATCAGTTCTGAAACTGATCCCTATACCTTTCTGAAATCATCACGATTCTCCTCACAGATTTCAAAGGATTTTCAGTCTGGTCCATTAATCATTTTTAAAATTGGAAGGGCTGATTTAGCACGTGGTTAAGGATTTGTGAACATGTACACAGAAAGTAGTAAGATTTGCTAAAGTCCAATGCTGCCCAAGCTCTTCTCTCATTTAGGTCAGCAGAAGTGCTAACACTGTTGTTTTTTTTTAAAATTCCTCTATGCTGCTTAAATTTAGCAATGCTAATCCTTCAGAACTGGAAAAGGACTACACATCTTCGTACAGGGCCTGATCCTTTCCAATTTGCATATGAGTAATGTCATATGCTTAGTGGTTTTGGTCTTTATTCCTCAGTGTCCACTACCACTGTAGCAAGAATAATTTACAGGAATTCAGTATCAAGATTTATTATTCATTACAATCTACTTGCACAAATTCTTTCTTATTGATCCCATAATATCCCCTTGCTGTTTATGATTTTGATTCATTATATTCCACAAGCCATTTATTTTTCCTTTATTATTATATCACTTTGTCAAGTAAAAATGCAATAATAATTTAAATAAGCTTGTGTATTCCACTTCTCCAGTGCTGACAGACAAAATGTCACATACTGCTTCCTTTTTGTTAAGAAGTTACTATTTTCTCTCAGTTGCATAATCCTAACACAAAGTAAAGTGTATTTGAGGGTTTGTTTAAAATGATTCAGTTTCATTATACTGTTACAAGCAGTGCTGACAGCAAAACCACTTGCTTGCCTAAAATAAAATGAAACATAAAGGATTTCTTTTCTTGCTTATGGAAAGTTGTGCAGGCTACCTTGTTACATTCCTTAGTTCCATAAAAGTAGCCTCTCTCCTTTACCAACGAGTCAACAAATTTCCAATGTGATTGTGATTTTATCAGCATAATGCAACGTTTTACATCATTATTTCTGTCTCCTGTTTGTTACTAACTCTATGATGCCTAAATGTCACCTCAAAGGCAGCCATTTATTTCTTTCTCTTGATGATGATATACTGGAATCCAACAGGCAGTATTTAGTCCCAGTTTATCCAAGACAGAGAAGAGTTTGGGAATTTTACCATTCCTTAAAGGAAAAACATAGATGAGAGTAATAACTAGAAGAAATCCTTTCAAACTTTCATAGTGCATATTTAAGGAATTGCTCAAATATTCAGGAATTGGTTAAGAAAGGTCTCTTTACCAGTTACCTTGCTTAATAGCACTAGTATGTGATATTTTCTCCTGAAAAGTATAAAACTTCAGTGCTGACCGTGTACTTATCTCACTTTTGCCAGCAGCTCAGTCAAGTAGGAAGAGATCAACGTATTGCAACGAAAGAGCCAAAATTTGAGTAATTTTTAAGACACTATACATGGAGACCCAGCTGCTCAGTCATTATGGTTGTTAGCATTTGGCACTTTGCCACCAGCTGACAGCCAAGAAGAAAGAGAACCATAAGGGTTAAATCACATCTACTTACAGAGCAAACTGGCTGGCCCAAGGCATATTGCAGGGGTGGCCAAGGAAAGAAAGAGTACAGGGAATTAGTCATTTGCTGTAACACCTGCAGGAGGAAAATGTCAAGCTGATCATGGAGTAACTCTTCACAACTGGGCGACCAGTAAACTGCCTATGAAGGTCTGTATAGTTCTTCTCTAGTACCATACATTCTTGATATATACTTGATCTAGAGCTTCATTTTGTTTTAATTAAAAAACAAAACAAAACA
>JAPSGF010000026.1:1416858-1598767 GCA_035772895.1 Perdix hodgsoniae
CCCTTTTTCTCCCTAATCTATTAAGTTTTTACATGGTGTGCTTGAAAATCTGAAAATACATCTGTTGAACTTCCCAGTTCCAGACTAAATAGCTATAGGCTTTAGTGCCACGGAAAACTGTGGCAATGTTATTGCAGCCAGGAGATTTCGACACTTTGCACCTGATTTCCTGTGCTGAACACAGGAAACTCTCAGACTTAACAAAAACCAATGGATATTTACTGTCTATCAGAAAGCATCTGATCGGGTGTGCATATTATTTCATACAGTTCATAAACTGGCACACTCTGACCATCCTGCAGTGTAAAGACAGCATCTAAAGCAGCAGTATGGTTCTTTAAGAGACAGAAAGAGTGTAAATTCAAATCACCTAAATGAACGACATCAGTTCAGGATTACAGGAGAATGATGTTTCTTCACCAGGCTACTTTACTTTTCCAGATACTCAGTTCTATAACACTATTAAAAAAATAAAGAGCATTCAATTCACAATCACAGTCCTGGGTTACAATGGAAGGAGAAGTAATACAGACATCTGATATCAAGAAAGGTACATACGAGTAACAAGAAGACATGCTCTTGTGCTTACATGCCTCATTCATCACTTATTGAAGAACACTCACAGGAGATCACACTAGCTTCTCATTAACATCAAGAACCACTGGGCTCTCTGCATCTCACCCTTTCCTCTACCTTTGCAGTGTAGGCAGGCAGAGATGCAAGCTGATTGTGGATTTTTAAAGCTGAGCAGCTAGTGGCTGCCATGCAGCTACAAAATTGGTTCAAGTTAACATTGCAGTAATTGGAAATCTCATAACTGGGGCAAGCTGCTTCCTCTTCTGCACAGCCAGCCCTGCCCTCACACCTGAAGGGCTGGCACTGAGAGGGAATAGAGGCTGTAGTTTTCTTCTTAGCCCAATTTGAGGTGTGCTGTTCAAGAGGACCACAGTAAGTCCTTCCTTCAGTGAGACCTTCCTCACACAGAGAGTCCAGCTGACTACAGGAACCAGTATAACCAGAAAAGCTGCAGAGGCCAGCGGAAAACACTTTGCAGTGCTTCTACTGTACTAATAGCCAACTATGTCAAGGAGCAGTAAGGATGAAGATAAGCCATAAAACTGAATGGAGAGGCTTTAGGAAAAGAACACACACAGCAATGCTAAGCTGGATCAGAAAAGTATCTCTTAGATAACAAAATTGATCAAAAGTAGATGCACAGCACAGTAGAAATGAAGTACTATTGCTATAATTGTAAATTAATATTTCCTTACTTGATTTCACCATTAAAATTGCCTAAAGCCTGGTAGTTACAAACAATTCAGAACACAAAACAGAGGCCAAGTCTTAATTGTCAGAACAGGAGAATTTCTGTAACCATAAAGTTACAATATTCAGATTCTTGGAAAACCTGCTTTCAAAGTATCTGCAGGGTCCAGAATCACTGGCATTTATGAGAAAAATGCATATTGGAAACAGAGTCATGCTTAATCCTCGTGTCTGTGACAGGCAGAGATTGTGAGAGGAATGCTCTTATAAATACAAGGGACCCATGTTGTTAAGCTTCTCTCCTCACTCCAGGCAAATCGCACAACAGAAATGTGAGTGTTTTGAAAGTGCTGGAGATTAAATGAAGAACCAGAGAAAAAGCAAAAGCTACACTGACCCAAAAAGGCATGGAAGCAGCAACTAGCAGGAATGTTTCTGTGGCTGCAGAGCCAAAGGCAACTTATACACTCTCATTATGACTGAGAAGGATCAGTTCATATAAACTTGGAATGTTCACATGCAAAGAGGTTATTGCGTGACATCTGATTCATGGCAACTGTCTGTGCATGTGCTCTAAGTTAGCAGCTCAGGTAACTGGAATTAGTTAATTCCTCTCTCTTACTCAAACCATAAGGCTAAGCCAACATAAATTACTTTGCATTCTTCATGAGTTAAAAGCATACATTTAAGGTCATGGTAGATCAGCTGATGTGCAGGAAATGTTTACCACACATAAACTTTCACTTGTGTTTATGTTTTGGGTTCCTCTTCTATACTGACTGGGGGATATTTCCTTTATTTACACATTCACACATGTTAAAAAGGAGCCCTCGGCATGGATACTGGGAAGTAATAACCATGCCTGGCTGCTGCTTGAACATTTTTTCCAGCTATACTACAGATTCAAGATAATATACCACTTCTTTCTCCAGACCTTGCCTTTTTAGCAAAGAAAGGCAGATGACTACATATTCACACCTAGGGTTCTCATAATCTGGGTTTCTCTCTTTTGGTGCTTAGCTCTATTTCACTTCAAACCTGGGTTTGCATTTGGCACTCAATGGATTGATCAAACTTCAGCTAACCACAACAGACCATCTCTCTACTTCTCATCAGCTTCTTCTATCTCACCAAGTAAGACACTTCAATGCTGCCTCAAATTAGATAGATTTCCAGTGCCATAGCACACTGATGGCAACCACCCTCCAATGATGTCCGACATCCATTGGAGATATGAGGGGTTGTGCTGTGTCCCACCTTGGTGGATACTCTACCAGCAGGACTCTCCCACCACTTAGTTTCATTAGCTCTGAATCATCAGAATAATACTGCTCCCCAGAAGCTCAGAAGAGTGTTCTCTCTGGATGGGTATTATCAAACCTAGCTTCTTTGTGATCTTTCTCATTCGTGAATCTGAACATGTAGTATAAAACTGAGGAAACTGAGACAAGAAAGAGCCTCTTTCACTAATGTTGTACAGAATGACACAAGAAAATCCAGAAACAGATAGCACAAGTCTTACACTTTTACATTCAGAGAATGCAGAAGTACTGTGACAGGCCCCACGTACCTACCAACAGAGTATCAAAAATTAATTGCAAGTCAGCTGCATTTGTCTCTGAATGGATAAATCACCCACAGAAAAATATAAAAAAACATTTACAAATGCACATCTTTTCTTTCTGCACAGATTCATCTGTAATGTGAACTGTAACTTCTTTCTGAATTTCAGTACCTAAAGAAACATTCAAACAATTCTACATCTACTAAAAAAAAAGGTTTTCATTATATCGTCATTTAAAAATAAACTTGGAAAGGCAGAAGCCAGTAAATTCTGTAATCTTTCAGCTCTTTATAATCTGTGTGCAAATGCACAGAATTATACTACGATGCTTTAAAATAATAAAAAATGTAGCTCGAAAATACCTTGTAATAAAGCAAACCTGACTACGTTGGTGAGCTATTGTGATAAAAAATTAACATGTTTGGGAAAGTCTGATTTGCATTACACAGTGCCTGTAATCAAATTACCTCTAAATGTTATGCCATGTCACACTGTGTTTGAGATGTTGCTGTCAGAAACGTATACATACGCTCTGCAGTTTAACTCAACCTGGCTTCCTTTTAAGCGATCATGTATGCCTCTGAGCCATTGCAGCCAAACGGTGGTAAAATACAGAGGTTGGCAATTCAATTTCATTCAACCTTTCAAGAAGGAAAGAGCAGATAAGCTTCGCTTGTTCGTTTCGATGATAATATTCAGCACAGCGTAAATCTAATTCAATAGGTTTGCTCCCGCTCTCTTGTCACATTGTCATTTCCGAACCCGGTCCTCCGCCACCCCCTCCCCACCACAGCCTCAGCAAAACTTTCTGAAGCATTTAACCCAGGACCGGGGCCTCCTCCCCAATGGAAGGTGCCGTGCTTTGAAGCGAGCCCCTGGTTGTGCGCATGGGGCTGGGCCGGGCCAGGTGGCGGCCGCTGGGCACCATCTCCAGTGACCTTGTTGCAGCCGCAGATGTTTGCTGCACTTTAGGCGAGCTGCAAAAAACAGAGCAGTAAAGTAGGCCAGCTTGCGGGAAGGCTGTTACCCACAATTCATGGAAAAACGCTGGATATTTCCCACTAGGTTGTGGTCGGCTAGGAAACGGCAACTTATTAATCTTGTGTCAGAGGGCCAGCTGCAGGCCTGGCAGTTACCATATTTCACTACCAACTCCATGTCTGGACAGCCATTGTCTTTTCTATGAAAAACTCCACAAATCAGCTGCTTTTTCCCCCTCTACGTGCAGAAATGGAGCTCGGGAGCTGAGGTGGCTCCAGCGCATCGTCCGCACGGCGGTCAGGTTTGCTAATTCAGAGCGACCGCTTAGTTTCCAACTTTAATGATATTCCCTCGGCATATCACTATGGTTGCCTGGCGACCGGATTTGAGCTAGGCCTCTCATTTGATTCCCACACATCAGACCCTGAAAAGCACTTTTTTTCCTCCCTCCGCTTTTGATTCCAGCTCCTCTGAAACCCTTCCCCCTGCAGTGCCGGTATGGGTGGGCAGCACGGTGGCAGAACAAGGCCAGGGGTGATGGGAGGCCTGGAGGCTCCTGGTCACACATCAAGGCCTGGAAACAAAGCCGCCAGGAGCCCTTCCTGACAAACACAAATTCCCTTCAGAAAAAGCAAATTTGGTCTTCCCTTCGTAGTGTGGGTGTCATTTTAAGACTTTCCTTAGACACTTTACTAAATCTGACGCTTTGCATTGTTTTTCAGGCCATTTCTCACAAAAGGTTTCCCATTATCAACAAGTTGCTATTGGAGTAAGCAAACAGCTTGTGAAGGCCTGAAATAATCTAATAAGCAATGGGTTTGCATGCGTTATGTACCCACATCTTTATAGGCTACAAAGTTTGTTTGGATACATAATTTTCCTCTTTAGGTCACTTAGTTTCAATTAAAGTACCCTTTTTAAATGAACACTTCTGCTTAGCTCCACCCTCCCCCCACCATACACACAATCTCCACTATATCCATTTTTCATAAGCTGTTCCAACCCAAAAAAGAATTTTTAATACATTCAGATGCACCTATGGATCTGAACAGTGGGACAGGTACAGGGACTACATTGACTTTCTTCTCTTGGCTTCAGCTGAAAATCTTCACAAAGTAAAAGGACTGGCTTTGCTGGAAGCCAAATCAGTTTGCATCAGCTGAATGCACTGCACCCAAAAAACAAGCTAGCTGTAAGAAATGCTTATTCTGCGAATTAAAACCACAATTATTCCAGTAACTAAACAAAATAATATTTTAAAAAGTTGTATGAGGAAAGAAGAAATATCACCAGGTAGTTAGTATTTCATATAGACCATTTTTATAGGATTATTACCATAAGCAAGTGATTAAACCTTACTAAAGGTTTAAGTAACATGGAAATAGTTAAACATAGTGCTCTGCTTCTTGTTTGCATCAATTTCAGTTCATTTCCTTTACAGCCTGTTGATGGATATGAAAATTCATAGTTATTTGTTGTTAACCACCACTTAAGTGTCTAGAAGTGCTGAGCAAAGTCCCACTAAAGTGGCAATATATCAAAAGCAGCAGTAGATCAAACCTTATTAACCCATATACAGTACCAGAATTGCCTCATCTTTTGTACTGATTGCTGCCTCATGTTGTTTAGAGATCCTCACAAATCCCCAGATCCTCCAGTTATCCAGTTACATGAGAACCTCAGCTCATTATTTTTTAAAGAAGATCATAGCCCTTGTGTTTTTAGAAAACATTTGTGGTTTGTTGTTGGTTGTTGTTGTTTTGTGTTTTTTTTTTTTTAACAAGTCACAACAACAGAAAACAGACCCTTATACTCAGGGGCTTTGAGATTTCCTTTTTCAGGAATTCAGGAGTTACATATTTTTCAGAAATACATAATTTCTCTGTACATGATCTGACAGTCCTGACCATTCCTGATGAGAAACATGCAGCTTTAACTTGTTACTGTCACAACCAAGTGTGTGTTGAAAATGGACTGTCCAGATACTGACAACCAGAAACTTGAGAGTTCAGTTATGATGTGCAATACCATTTGAGTAATTCACGTAAAATAAAACACCAGGACAACAGTAGTATGAAATCATGTTCATTTACAGGGAAAGAATGAAATAGTGGGATTTCAAAGAGCAGGGTTTTCTCTCTTGCCCTGTGCCCTCAATTAGTTCCCCA
This sequence comes from Perdix hodgsoniae, assembly GCA_035772895.1. Classification (NCBI taxonomy): domain Eukaryota; kingdom Metazoa; phylum Chordata; class Aves; order Galliformes; family Phasianidae; genus Perdix; species Perdix hodgsoniae. The sequence continues at coordinate 1,422,838 of JAPSGF010000026.1, forward strand.
CTTGTCAGTATTATGATTTCTCTACAATGTATGGGGACCTTTGAAATTATTTCCCTCCAGGGATTGTTGTTTTGCATTACAGGGTGAAAATCAGAGCAGGCTGCTGGGCTTATCTCCGCCTCTGCGTCACAGAAATAGGGGCACCTCATTACTGTTTTTCTATCCTGGGATTCCCAACCCCGGGACTGGGATGGAACATACAGCTAACTCCTACAGTCCAGCCGTGTCCTAACACTTCATATACATTTTGCACTGCCTATTTCAATAGTACGATATGCCACTTATGGCCTTTTAGTGTTCTCACTGGAGGTTCTCAGCCAAAAAATTTAGTTCCAGGAATGGGACTTGCAATTGGAAGTAGTCGTATCTTTGAAAATCTGTTAAGAAAAAAGGTTGCCAGCTAAAAAGATATAGAGTATACATTGTTGGAGCTCCATAACCATGCAGGAAAATCCCAAAAGCTAATAATGCATTGGCACTCTGTATCTCAAATTAATTCTCCAAGGAGTTGCAGACGTGAAACAAGCTGATCTCCCTGAAGTTTATTTCACGACAGACAATATCACTGGTGTGAGCAGATATCATCTCTGAAGGAGATCTCCCATCCCTGGGAGATCAGATGCCTGATTCTGTGCTGGAGCTAAAACCATTCTTCTCTCTGCCTGAACCAAGAGTAGGCACAAGATCCTTACTCTTTACTCAGCAACAAGTACAAGTCTTCACAAGTTAACGGATTTCAACGAAGTCTTTCTTTAAAAATCAATCATTTGCAATAGCTGTTATCACTGAAGATCTACTACCTGCAGCAACATTTCTCACTTACTTATTAAGTTGTTAAGGAAGCTGTTTTGTACAGTACACTCCTGACATGTTAAAAAAGAATGTTTTCAGATTAGTGTTCAAGCTTCATTTTTCTTGTCGCTGAAAGTTTTAATTAATACATTAAACACATTGTAGCTGTGCAGATGGGTAAAGGAGATATCTATTTATACATTCTATTGATTCAGTTATTCTAGCATTTAGTAGCATTATGCTATACATGCAACAAGAACATGGTGCCCTTTGAGACTTGCTTCCATATTGTTGAGTATAAATTGAAAAACACACAGAGACAGAAAACCCAATCTGCAATAATAGGATGTATGCCACAATAAACTACCCTCCCCCACTCACTAGAAGTATTTTTGAGAAGGTAAATGATCAGTCCTGGATTGCTGCTGAGGGACAGGCTCTTAGTGTACTCTGGAAATAGGATTTCCCTGTAGTTAATTATATTACATCTTTTCAACTCTATGCAGAGCACCCAAAGAATGTAAATTTACCAAATAAGTGCTTCATATGAAAGCTTTATTCTCCTCCTTTGCAAGAAACTTGGGCATTAGCACCACCTCAAATTTTTGTTGCTCTTCTGTCACAGAGCATAGTTCTGGCTGTGGGTTTTCACCACAAGTCAGAATTTTGGTATGGGAAGCCTACTGGGGACTGGGATAATAGACTGAATTTTCTTAGCAGTTATTTAACTGTATTATTTCCAGTGAACACTAGGGACTGGATTTGATAGCCTGGGGAAGCTCTTTTGTATTCTGCGATCCTAAACGAAAGGCAGTGAATATGGCTATAGTCAAAGTGGGTAAGAGAGCGCATGTGTATATGGAATTATTACCTCCATACTCATGGAATTCTTTGGCTGTCTAAAGAGCCACAACAATGATTAAAAATGAAAAGTAATCAGAATCAGAATTCAAAGCAAAAATGGACAACATCAGCTTCAGAGTTGCTCTCTGAAATAAAAAAAATAAAATAATTTAAAAAAAGTTGTTCTGACGATGCTATCTATACATAAATTTGTGCTGATACTCATAGGATTCTTAGTGTTCCAGTTTTTAGGAAAGAATGTGTTGACTAAAGAATAGGAGAGAAAAATGACCAAGGGAAACACAACATCTTGTATCAAACATTCAAAGGCAAGGAACTGGAGAAAAAGTACTTCATAGTCCTCCCTTCAGAATTCTGGTGTTCTAGAAAGCAAGACAGGTTAAAAAACTCTTTGCCTAATACATGACTTTTACTTTGATGCGACCTGTTTTAGGTCATAGAAAGTTTGGCCCAATTTCCACTGGATTAGGATCCAACCAATCATGAATCAGAAGCAGCCCAAGAATAGATCTAAGGAGTTCTGACTCACAAGCCACCTCTTTCTCAAAACACCCACTCCCTCCCAATCAGACAGACGTCCCTTGTTTCTAAATAAATGCATTTAGTTACAAAATGGATTTATTTATTTTTAGCAGAAATTGCACATAGTGACAAAATTGTCCATTCAGTTAATTACAGAATGCATTCTGTTGCATAAGATTCGCATTTGTGCATAAAATTCCCAGTCTTACCATAATCAGTGTATAGATTTAAATTATAAGACATCTAATGATGCTGATGTGTCACTGTCTGAACATCCCCCACTTATCTTCACTTCTTTTTCAGCTTTTTATAATGTGATAGGATACCTAAATAATATGAAAAGTAGCTGTGCATTAGAACATGCATGCAAAAATTGAATCTGTATTAATTCAAAATGCAAAAAGCAGTTGCTGTCAGACTCCTGTGCAAGAATCGGTTGTTAGTCAGCTACATCCTTGAGCTGAGCTTGGCCTTTTAGGGCTGACTGTTGAGAAGCATACAAGTCTAGAACACAGTGCCCCTGTGCATCAGATTTTCTACTACCAGCCTTTGTGAGAATATCCACATTATGCAAAAGTAAATGAAGAATGAATTCTGAAATGTTTCTTATTCCTTAAATCATCACAGATAACTCAAGTAAAAAAAATCTTTCATCTCCATGTGTTGTTAAATTAAGATCTGCGAGTGATGTGGGGAATTTAAATGAAGATAAAATTATCTCCCTGTGATTTAATTATCTCAATTATCTGAGTGGAATAGTGCACTGGCTGCCCCAATGCAGAACCACCTGTGATGAACAAGCTACAATGGATAAAATGAACAGCAAGTAAAATCACTGCATAAAATTTGAAATTAAACTAATCTCAAGGATAAAAGATACTGTGTAATTTCCTGTAATCCATTCCTTCATTTTCACTTGCATGTTCTAAAGTCAAAAATGAAAATATTTTGGGGGAAAAAAAAGTTCTGTCCTAAATATTCCATGCATATTTAAAATATACCCTTGTTGTATTGGAAATCTAGTGGGAAAAGCATATCATTCATTACTGCCAGCTGCAAAAGGGTTTGGAGAGGTCTGGAAATTTCTGAATGAATTTCTACATGTACAGGAAGTCTCAATCTCCCTGCTCTCTTCTGAAATGTATTCTAAAGAAAATAACATTTATTACGTAGAGATGATTGGAAAATACATTTACCACTGAGAAAAGGACACCTCCCTTTTTTTTTTTTTCCTTTCTTTTTTTTTCCTCTCCCATTGCTATCACTGAGTCATAGAGAAATAAAATGCCCTACCCCAGATTTGTCTCACAGCCTGGCCAGTGAAAGGCCTCTGACTGCTCAGGCTTCAGTCCCTCACTGTACCCTTAAGGTCACTGCTCCATTCCCTGGCAATCATTAGAAAACTGAAACGTGCTTGTGATCAAAATCTACCCAAGACAGGGGAAATGCATTCATCATATTTAAGTGCTGTTTTCCTTCAATACTTTCGTATTATATTCATTAGAAAAACTAAGGATAATTTTGAATAAGAAGGTGGGAGTCAATCTCTTTTGCCAGAATAAGTTGAATCAATCCAATAAATGCCTATTTTTTGGACATTTTTTGATTTAATATGCTTTTGTGTAAGCAACAGGTTTCTGTATAATTCCTATTAAGCCTTCACAGCACCTATACAGAAGAAATGTAACACCAGCTAACTTCTGAGCAGTACAGATTTAGAATGCAGAATAAATGTATTTAATACGCACAAACTAGTTATGATTAGAGAAAGAGTTATCCAAAGCCAGTGTAATTTAATCTGCATTCAGGACCAGACCCAAGACATTTCATTACAAAATGAAATAAACCAAGGTGCTGTACCACTGTACATCCATGAAGGGATGAGGTCTCCTAGTGAAACAGTGCTACCACAAAAGCTAATAAAACTTATACATGAATTGCAGCTCTAAAGAGTCATTCTGAACCTTGTTCAGAAGGTCAATAAGCAGACTTGAACAGGCATGGCCTTCTTCAAAGAGGAAACACAAAAAAACACCTTTCTGAGGAGACAAACTCATTGTGTGAGATGTCCCAAACCAAGAGGGTAAGTGGCACAACAACACAGATATTCAGATATTAACAACAGAGCTTCACAATTGAAAAGCAGAACATAGATGATGGATCCACTCAGAGTAGCTCGGTGGCAGACTAAGGAAATATGAGCAGATCTTCATATTTACATGCTTTGTAGAAACAATATCAACACATTAAGTCTCTTCATCTTGAAGTACCTTGAAACTTGAAATACAAAATGGGGCATGAATGTTGCTCAAAAGTTGTAGAAAATCACTTTGTACAGAGGTTTGGAAGACAAAGAGCATGAAGCTCTTTGAAGTGCCTGAGAGGAACAACTGCATCTATAAAAAGGAATTTTCTAGTTTATTAAAGATTTACAAGCTTCCGTTGTCTGCATGTCATTTGACTGGTACTTAGCAAAGTGTGCTGAAGTTTTCATTTTGCTAGCACTTGTAAATAATGAACAACCTAGAACTTACTATGAAGTGCTAACTTGATTTTAAGGAGCATTACCAGAGGCCTCATTCACGTTAAATTCAGGGACGTTAGCAGTGACTTTATAGATACAAGGGTTTTGTTTTAGCTGAAATCATGCACTTCCATTGCAGTACCAGGGTCATATTCTAGCTTTTTTTATTATATCTTTTGTATAAGATCAACACAGACTAAGTATTAATTCGCTGTGTTGGCTTTGATAGTCAATGGCAATGCCACTGATTTAAAGAGAAATAAGACTGAGTAGAGAAGCATATAATGGCTACTGTTAAAGAGACAATAAACCTCCCAAATCCTTAAAATTTATCATTTAGTCAGTTATATTTGTGTTTATAGCTACCATCACCAGCCTTTGGCAAAGAGACTGAAGAACAACCTCCAGGAGAATCAATTCTCTAGATCACGTTCAAACACCACATTAGCCTTTAAAACAAGAGGGAGCTACCCAAAACAGTTTCCCTTTATGCGCTGGATAAGTAAAACTCAGTCTCTGTGTGGGCCCAGTCCTCCTCTCTTTTTAACCAAAAAAAAAAAAACAAAAAAAAAAAAAAACCAACAACTACTACTTATTTTAAAAATGCAACCTTAATGCACTGGGCCAACTGAGCAACAGTATCGCTACAACGGGGCTGCCCTCACCAACGGTGCCCAGAAGCACTGGGCAGCACTGTTACCTAACGCACGGCAGGACCCCCTCAGCCTCCATCTGAGGGCTTTGTGCCACCGAGCACCGCAGCCCAGGGTTTGCCCGCCCTACTTCCAGGCGCTCGGGGCCAGCCAGGCCAAGCCAAGCCAAGCCAAGCCCGCACGGTCCCCGCAGCCAGGCCGCGCGCCGTGACAACGCGCCCCTGTCACAGAGGCTGCCGCAGCCCCGTCACTTAACAGGTCCCTCTGCAACGTGCCTCGCTCCCCTCGCTCTCCCCAGGCAGCTCTACCTCGAAATGCCGATGCACTGATGTCAGCGTTTGAAATGAGCTTGCTCAGGAGTGCCTAGATTAGCTGTGTTGCCAGGCTCTAGCCACTCTAACCCCCTTTTCCACTTCAGTGGGCTGAGCTTTTGACACTCTGAAAAGCACCATTTAAAATTAATTACGGCTCCTTATTTTGCACCAAATCGCAGCGCTACCGACCCTGTTTATCGTGCTTTGTGCCGGGTGGGGGTTCAGGTCAGCAAGGTGTTCGGGGTGGTGCTACCAAAACTCGGGAATGAGGAGATATCTGCAGGGTAGGCAGGACGTGAACTGTGTGTGTTTCCCAAACCGCATTCTTGGTAGATACATGGACTCTTCTGGCAGAATCCACTCTGAAAGGCAAAGCAATCTCTGCTAACAGCTTGTTAAGGACATTTTATAAAATACCAGCTGTTTGTTACTGCACACGTTATCAGGAAGTTTTACTTGTGGCACGCGCCAAGTGAATTTTTAAAATAGTTTGCTATTATCTGTTACAAAATAGTTTAACACGCACATGATCAAGTCCACCATTTGCTACTTCATTGGCTACAGCTGATTTATCATTTATTTTTATTACTTAACAGCTGGAGGCAAACATTCTCTTTTGGCTGCCTTTCCTGAAAGACATCCTGCCCATCTGATAAAAACCATGCAAGAATCTGAAGCTTTTTGTACTGACACCCACAGGACAGCGTATTGCAGTCATGTAAATCTGTGCATACTAAATTTTATTAGATGGCTCATTGTGAAGGGGATCACAACAGTGAACTAATCCAGCACATGAAGTGTTCTTCAACACTTCATATTTGGCAAACATCAAATTTCTGAACTATCCACCAAAATGTAAATGGGATACTTGATATTCAAACTAACAGCAGGTTGTCCTTTAAAAAAAAAAAAAAGAAAAAAAAAAAAGTGTTCTTTAAACATTAGGCTTTGATTGCATGGCACTCAGCACTGCCGTAGTATTTTGAAATATGATGTTGACAAACACCGAGCGGCAAAACCATAACACAAGAGGTGCAAAATAAATGTATAAAAGCAACAGTTAGAGCAAAACCTCATTCAGAGTGCAATGGCATGAAACCTGATGTAGCTGCTGCATTCATGATCCAGTGAGCTCAGAGGATGCCCAGCTAGTCAAAACAATTAGTCTGACACATCATTACTCATACTGGAACAGCTTCACTTTACATTACTTTAGACAGGGCAGTAGCATAATGGGCTCTTTAGAGTTTTACAGCAAAAAAAAAAAAAAAAAGAGATTGGATCCAAATGCAGTTGCACTTCTGTTAAGCCCTCCTTCCCAAACAAAAGAAAAAAAGAAGGGAATTTTTAGATGGTATTTGAGTTATACACAGATATGACTGCAGAAGTATAAACATGAGCAACTGCTGGGGATTTCTGGGAGGAAGTCGTATGTCTTTTTGTAGGTCCTGCTTTTTCTGTTTCCCTCAGAGTAAAGAATTTATTCAGTTAGGAAAAATGTGTCAGAATCTAGCCCTACATTTAATACATCCCATGTTTTCTGCCATGCAGTCTCAACTTTAAATGATCCTACCATATGATTAAGCCAATTCCCTGTTGACTTCATAGATGAGCAATTAAAAAAGAAAACAAAATCAAAAAAGAGTACAAAGCTATTTCTTTTTTAATATATTTACTTATGGTTGTAAACACTTTGTCAGGAAACAAAAAAAGAAGAGGCAAAGATTCATTTAAATACATGTGTTAGCCTGTTTTCCCCACAGGGAAAGGTTTTTCTGATGATCAATCTCATGTTAAACCTGGCCAGTTATGGCCAAATCCTGCTCACCCACACTGGCTCTTCATGTAAATACCTAGTTCTCCAATTTGCTTGCCTTCCTGTCTCATTTGGAGGATTCCCAAGGTAAAAAATAAATCATTTTTTAGAAGTCATAAAAGATCAGAGATGAATTTTGGTCCAATTCTATTATCTTTACCCAACTATTTTAATAGTAGATATTTCAGAACTGAATGTGGACTCTTAATCAAATCTCACGCCAACTTCTCTCACTTTTTGGGTGTATATGGAAATAAAGAACTGGACTTGGTGACTCCATAAATTATACCTGCACTCTCAGAGGAGTAACGATCCACAGGGTCCCTTTATCTCTCTAACTAAAAGGAACAAAACCTAGTGTCCTCAAACCAAAAGCCATGGAAGAAATCCCTCTAACAGTCATTTAAATGCACCGCCACCAACCTAACCCTACTAAGTTAGGTATTATTATATTAAGGAAAACAAACAAAATCTCAGCCTACCACAGTGACTTGCTCCTTTTCGTCACTACACTCATCAGTGACCACCTGTGTGGTATATGAAGGTTTAAGTATATGAACTGAAGCTGTATACTAGGTTCTGCATGTATGCAGTCTATTTATAAATCTCCCATTGCTCACTGCATCGTACTGACATGACAAATTTTCTCCTCCCCACTAACATGGAGTAGCACAAACAAGTATTTAGACAAAAGCAAAACATCATCAGTGCACATTCTTTTTTAGTGTCAGAAAGGAATTGACAAAGCAATAATCCCTTGTTGAGGGTTCTCTCTATTCCTCGTTCTTCTTTCCCCTTTGCTTAAAAGACTAGGAACATTTGCTTCCCTTGTTTTCCTAAACAAGTCTTTGAAAAACATCAATTCATCCTGTAGGCTTTAGGAAGTTTACTGATCCTATCGGCTTAATAGCACACTGCAACACTCAAAAGAAGGCACTAGTGCTCTTGACTATTGTGTCCTTGTTTAAAGCTTGGCAAAGACATCAGGCACTCCAGCACATCCTTAGTGTACAACTGAGATTAAATAGCAAGATAGTCAGAAGTTACCGAGACTGGTCCATATCTTTTCACCCCAATGTTATATTTTACTAATTTATATCATTGGAAGGATGTAACTGTTCAGCATCCAGACTGGCCTTCAGTTGTGCCATTCAAAGGGGAATCATTTCAAATGCCAATACAAAGATCAAGATTTAAAGTCCCAGTTCTTCTCTGCACACAGGTGCTGAAAGTTGCTTATTTCAGGAGATGTGGGCCCTTCAGAATTAAGCATGTAATAACAAAATCTCTTAGTCTTCTGTGAATGGAAAGACTTAACTCCTGTGACTTGGATTCACTAAGAATAAGGAAAATATAAGCCAATACGTAAAGGAAATTATGTCCTTGTCAAATATCAGAGTTAGGTCTAGATGGACCTCAATTTGTCTCAATTCTACTGGAAAACTCTAGTCACTTCAATGTTCTTCTTTTCTATAGCTTTTTTGTAAATGAACTTTTTCCTGTACAATTGCAGGTAAACAGAAATACAAAGAGCAGTACTACAGTACTCAGATGGCAAGATCCTGCAGTGTGTCTATATAACTCACTGCAAAATCACACGTTTATGACCTGGGGCTTGCTCACACTGCAGTCCATGGGATCTGGGGGGTCAGGATGTACTACCACCTTCTGGAAGAATGGGGAAGACCAACCTTTCTTTTTTCAGACGAATGATATTATGAACTGAAGTCAACACACCAATTTATGCAAGCAAGATAAATCTTCAAATAATTATTTTCTAAATTGAAAACCTGTCCTAGTCCTTACCGTAGGCTACAATTTTGAATAACACTGTAGTATTGAAATAAAATAAACAAGCAGCTTTAGAAAGAGGGAAAAAAGGATGCATAACATTAAAACACAACATGTATAGCACAACACACTCCATTTTTATGACCTCTCCTTACATAATTTCAGTGATTTGAAAATAAAGATTCTTGATGAGTCAAACTGAAGTGGATGCCAAAACTATTCAATATCAGTGAAATGCAGTTTAGAGTCAATAGGATTGGCCATCTAATGACGATTAAGTATGCTATAAATTTAAATCTTTGAACTACTTGTTGAGATTTATTCAGGCAGACAAACAAAGATAACAAAAGTCTTTTGTGCGTTTGTCACTCATTTCCGCTGCTCTGTTGTTGCAGTGTCAAATAATGTCAGTTATTTAAGCATAATTAATGTAATTTTAAATTCTCAACAAATTAAATTATAAAGACTAGCAATCCAAGGAGGACCCTTCCCATTTTTCTTACACATTTTATTTTTTTTTTTCCTCCTAGTTTTGAGGTAAAATTTAAATCAACGAAAGGTGAGTTTCAATATGATTCTTAGACAAACAGCTAATTTTGCCACAAATTCCATTAACTTTCCATTCAGTTATTTCTCTGTTTTTAACAAGGAAAATCACATCTTCAGGTATAATCCAGGAAGATTGTATAAATCTTTTAAGTTTTATATCTGGGTGGAAGAAACCCTATATTCAGAAAGCCAAGATCACATCTTCTCATTTATGGCTGTATGTGCTCATTCAGTGCAGTATTTATATTTTCAAATCCTGCCCTTGTGTGGTTACTAAATTCATCTCAGAACTGGAAAAAGGCTTTTAAAAACAATGCCACAATATAAATGACCACCGATGGAGAATTGAAGGCTTGATAAGGAAAAATACAGTTGTTTTTATCTCCTTAATAAAAGGACGTTAAGTCCTTCATTTAGAAATCTTTAAAATTAACTGAAGACAAAAAGATTGCCTATCTGCAGTCTTAATTAGAATGGGATCAGGAAAGTTATTCTATTACAGCATTTTAAAGCTGGTCATCTCTAAGAAGCAAAATTACCACCCATTGTACTTAAATTATGTTGACTATGTTGAATGTTACATAATTTAGGAGGAAGGGGGCAAGATATTTTACATTTTGTGAGATCATACCTCAAGATTTAGTACAGCATCTAGAATTTCTTTGCAAGTAATAAAGACAATGATCCATTGTGTACTTCTATTACTAATTATTCTGTAAAGATTGTCTGTTCCAAAAGACAATTAGAAAGGGTGAAATTTAATTCCATTAAACAGAACTCAGCTGGGACATAATGAAATTTTGTTGTGAAGTAGTAGACTTGCTTTGAAGCCAAATAAAAGCTTTTACATCGATTGAATGAATAAGATTGCAAAAGCTCACACCTTTTTTTTTTTTCCCCTGCACAGACAGCATTTAAAAATAATTAGAATAAAACTGAATTATACTCGCAAAAACTTTCAGTTCTCAGATATTTCAGGAAAAAGGGGTGTCCTTGTCTGTTTTTTACACAGATCAATCTTTATTGTTAGTTTCTGCAAACCAAATAAACCACAAAATAATAAAAACCAAAGTATTCTATATACAGCACTGAACTTCCCTGATCCCTTCACTTAGTGTTCCAGCTGTTACAAGGAACACAAACAATGCCGGTGCTGCCCTAAGATGTTCCATACATACACACACTGCTTGCCCCAACGCAGCTTCAGGTGTGAGGAGACCATCAGGCTACCTGCAGGTGTTGATGTTCACTTTGCAAAACCTCCAACTGTAACATGTTTGGCCGAGTGGTGGTGGGTGGTGAGGACATCCATCCACCCCAAAATCATGCAAGAGATCCAGTGCAGAGCTCACCATTTTGCTTACACCCCTGAGCAGGCAGTTCTGCTGAAAGAAAGGTGTGCTTGAAGGAAAGGCCAGTAACTAACTGAGTTCAGGTCTTTATTGTCTCGTTTGAAGGTCATATGAACCTACTTAATGGCACAGGGCTTATTGTAGAGAAAAGAATGACATGAATACATTAGTAACCCATTTCTTTGAGGCTAACCACTAAACACAATGCAGTAGTAGATAATACGCTTGGGAAAACTCTTTGGGAAAAAACATGAAGCTGCTTGAAACCAACTTGCTTCAGTTCACTGGACCAAGTCCAAACATTACAGACTTGAGTCTGGCTGAACGGAACACAGAATTGCTTCTGCACTGGGATGAAAACACTTCACACCACAGTTTCCCTGCCCTATGACAGTCATTTACAAGAGCCCAAACTCACACATCTATCCTGGGAAAAAGAAAAGATGGGAAGGAAGAATAAATGAAGATCTGCCTGGCCAAAAGGAGCACAACAATGTGGGAAAGGAACTGAACTTCTAAACAAGCCTCCTAAAGAGCATGCTCACTTCAGTATTATTTTAACTTGCTTTTAGGTCACTGAATCAGACTTTTGATTGATACCACTGAAACTGGGGGCTTAGGAAATATCACATAAAACGGTATTGCCATATCAGACTTTGGGTAATTTACTGCTGCATTTCTAGCTTGCATACTCACAGCGTCCCTATGGAGTAAGGAAATATCACAATTACTCTGTCATGGGAGGAGAGCCAAAATATGTAGAGAATTAGTGACTTGCCCAAGGTCCTACTGTTAAGGCTGGGCATTTCTTGACTCCAGGTGACTGTCCTGACCATCATTCCTCTTAGGATCATGCTTTCTCATAATGCTATTGCTGGTTTTGAAATGAAACAAGTGGCTCTTTACCTCACAGTATGTCAAACAGATGCGTGTTTATTTTTTAAGATCAGTTCCTTTTAACAGATATTCCTGTTGCTAAATTCAGAAATTGAAAACAATTTCAACATCCTATGACTTAATGGATGTTAAGAATACACGTGGCTTTTTCAAGCTTTGTGGGACATTCCCATGAAAAGATACTTAGCAATGGCAGCTTTGTGTACATTTTACAGAAATCTGCCAGCATTCCTGACTTTTACCCAGGTCTGAGCCTTACTCCAGACTGAAGTCACAAAAGAGGGGATTACTTGGGCTATGTGGAGGCTGTCTGTCACATAAATAGCTAATTAACTTCTGATTGGACAGTGCTAAATCTGTTTTCCTTTATTTTATCCACCCTCACCACAAAATAATAGCTTTTGCATATAGGGGAAAAATAAAAATCGTAGTCAAGTGTGAAATAATGCTCTTCTGAACAAAAGTCAGTGTACCAAGAAGCAATATCGAACCCTGCAGAAACAGAGTTAACGGCCATGTTAATGGCCATGCGATTCACTTCTAAAAAATGAATCTAGAAAATAAAATTACAACAAAAACTGAAGGTAATCTTCAATGTATTTTCTTCCACAGAATCCTTTGTAAAGTACGTTTGCTCAGTATTGCTAGTATAGGTCTAAACCAAGATGGTGAAAGACAAGACATCCCAACATAGAGGTACAACAGAAAATGAACACTGCCCTGTTTCGAGGCATTCAAACACTCAATATATATTACCATTACCTGATTTTGCTGTTTTCCATTCTCCATACTCTGAACATTAGTTTACTGTTTTAACAAATTTTCTTCCCTCTACTTTTTTGGAAATATTATTTTAAAGTTCAGAATATAACAATAAAATTAAGGGAGTGTATAGCAGTTGAAAAAAAGAGAGGAAAAATATACTTAATAGTTGTACTTCTAACATTTCATTCAGAACTAGAATTTTTTTTCCTCTAGAAATACGAAGCTATAAATTTATTTCCCAACTTCAAGGAGAAATTCCTGATACATAACGTCTGACTTTTCAAGTTATTAGACTGCTGTCTTCAGGTGCTGAACACTCTTAACCCTCACTGCACACAAGACCAAGCCTGAACACACGTTTTCATCATCAAAATGAGAGAGGATGCGAGAGTGGGAAGATAACAGTTTTTAGGATGCATCACAAATGGCAGTTCTAATCAGCAATTAAAGCAAGCTGACGTTCAATAAAGGAAAATCTATTTGACAGAAGTGTACTCCTTGGTCAAAGAGTGAATTGTTTCCACTACAGAGTCAAACTTTCTACAGAGTTTTAGTTCTGCAGTCCAAGTTGGTTAGGGAACTTAAGTGGGCAATAATATCAGTTACAGAAGGAAACAAGTAGGTGCTAAATATGGATGCATCAGTTGAATTATGTAAGTCAGAAGAGATGCAAAGGCTGGAAATCAAGTTGGAATTTCACTTCCATTTTTCTTTATTTTTCTCCTACCCACACTACTGGGTATCACAAATGGCTCTCAAACTCAGAATTACAAAATTCACTCTTTACTCCACCACAAATATTTCTACGTTAGCTGTGAAGTACATAACAAAGATGTTTGCAACTCCTAGCTCATGTGGTCTAGTCAGTTATTCCAGAACTTACAATCACACTAATAATGCTAGAGACATACCAATACCTACGCAGCACATCAGCAAGACAATTTCTGAACTACTCCACTTGTATCAAATGACAGTTAACGCCATGAAAACCTACCATGGAGCTGAAGGAGGGGGAGAATGGAGGGAATAGTAAGAAAACATCAGCTGCCTTCAGGAATTAGGTATTACATTAAATAAAAGAGCTCAAGAGAGAAGGTCAGGTACCCTCCTTTATTAAGAACAAGAAGATTTAGTCATGGTTCCGAGCTGCTCATTAAAGTGAAATTCAATAGCCATTATTTTATCACTAACTCTAACCTTCCAAAGGATATGCCAGTTCTATGACTGCTGGCTTGTTGGAAGTGTTCAGAAGATGCCTACTGCAATCTGCAGAGACACAAAAATATAATAGGGGAGTAAAAGAGCAGACTGCATTTTCCTTGAATTCATGTATCTTGCTCAGCTTGGTGTTCAAAGAGTGAACATGAAGAAAAACATAAGGAGTGTTTGAAGAAGGAATACATTCCACCAGTGAGACAGCCAGCATCTGTATGACACCTCTAATACGAGAATGATGTATGTATCCAGATCATGCGTAGTTTATTTCCAAGGATTTTAGCTTTTTTTGCATAATTCCTTTCTCATTACTTTTTCCTCATTTTCACTCCATCAGCATTCCCTGTGACAGAGTAAGGTCTGAGGAATGGGTCAAGAAGAAGCCAAGTTCCCTATTTCTCATTCTCCATCAGAAATGGCAAAGGTGAAATTCTGGCTTTCTTACAATAAATGGAACACATGCCAACGTCTTCAGGGTCAGATTTTCACCCCATCAGGCTGTTCTCTGCAATGCTAATGTATCCTCCCTATCTACAGGCCCTTCAGAGGACAGGAGCTCTCAGGTGCATTCACAAAGATCACCAAGCTGAGGAAAGGGAACATTGAAAACACCCGTCCTCGCAGCAGGATTCCCTTCTCCCTTGAACCTGTATGAGCTCCACTCTTCCCTGCTTCATCCTCATACTCCATTCCTTACCTTAGGAGACAATCTTGCATAGTCAGAATCTCATGGACTTTTAGAATCTATTTATTCTGTTTCCCTTGCCCGATATTTCCACAGAGAAGTACAAATTGACCCTTAAGAGTAAAGACTGCAATAAGACTTGCATTTCCTTTCAAGTAAACAGTCAGAGAGTGTGCTGCATGGATCCAACACACTAAAGAGCAGAAAGCCCACACTCTGTAATGAGGAGGGGAAAAAAAAAACACTAAACAGGAAATTATCCCTGTTAGACAACAGGAACTGAATCATTTTTTGGTGGTTACTTGGTAGGGTATTTTCATTCTCTATCATTTTAAAAGAGCCTTTCCTTCTGCAAACAAGAGCTTTCACTGATCAGCACCAGTATCTCTTTGCTTCTGGTGTACATTAAGAAAATTAAATGGAATATTCTTAGAAAGACATCTGTGCGTGGGGTGACTCACATTTGATCAATCCCTATGAACTGTTCTTTTTCAGAGGATGTGCAATTATTTGCTCAGTTAGGCTTAAAATTTTATTTATCTAATCACCCCCCTGTAAAGCTTTGATCTGAGCTTCCAAAGCCTATTTTTCAAACCACTTTAGCTACGTATTTTAACTCTTATTGTCTAATCA
The DNA here is from genome assembly GCA_035772895.1 of Perdix hodgsoniae. Classification (NCBI taxonomy): domain Eukaryota; kingdom Metazoa; phylum Chordata; class Aves; order Galliformes; family Phasianidae; genus Perdix; species Perdix hodgsoniae. The sequence continues at coordinate 1,438,210 of JAPSGF010000026.1, forward strand.
ACTTCAGCCTGTAAAACATGCAATGTCCTACTTAATGCATCCTATTAGGAAATCAAGCTGCCACATGGATTTTTAGATCTCTCATTTTGCAACCCCGTGAGCCATTTGGAAGCATCATTAATGTCATTATTCCAGGGGAGAAGGAGAGATCTGGCAACAGAGTGAGCCTTTACATGGCTGTCAGCTCTGCCCTGCTAACATTTGCAGAGTGACTCAGAGGTGAATCACAGGTTTCTGCAGGTGTACACCAGGGAGAGCTGGATGATTTCCATGTCACAGTGGTTGCAAATGTTTACTTCATTAGTTCATGGGGTTACTCAGCAGTCTCAGCCAACTCAATTTCTCAATCTTACTGTATGGCAGTCTAAAAAAAAAAAAAAAAGAGAGAGAGAGAGAGAGAGAGAGTAGATAGCTTTGAAATTAAAAGCATGGAACAAGCAGTCAATTTGTAATTAGAAAATCTGAGCAATATTGGAATGTGAATGGATTCACATTTAGCTGTCATTAAACCCACACTATGAAATATTTCAAATTGTATCTAGAGTCAGGTCTATTATACTCTTTCCTACAAGGGTAAAGAAAGGGTATATTTACACCCTTTACCACAGCAGCACACCATGCACAGGGAACGGTCTCCAAATTTTGAATGGATGGTTTTCTCTATCCAGTGAAAATGGATTTTCCATAAGAAATATTACAGTGCTGTCTCCACTTAGGAACTACATCGGCAGTTTATTTGAATTAGAGTCTTGAGCTGCATCACAACCCTTTGCTTCTCTAAGAGTAGCCATTTGGGATTTACAGTGGCAGCACACTGCTGCTGGTGTGGCTGTGAGCACTGGAAGACCTGCAGCTGCATCTGCTCCCTCATTTCAAGTAAGTGTGCCAGCTGCCATAAGTAGGAGGAAACTCCTAAGTGCAGGACATGAAGGAGAGGTGGGAACCACTTTAACTTACATTTCTTTATACTGTAATTAAAATTGACCAACCTATCTGATACTCAATGGAAATAAATATATTACAACCTAATTTTCATTCATTCAAGCCTGACCAGCTACAGGGGAGTATTGGCTAAAAACTCTAGAGATACAAATTAAAAACAGTGAAGAGACTGACAAAATCTGAAGGCTTTGTTTATCCCACATTTCCTCAACACTTTACGTAAACAGCTGACATCTTCAAAAGATTTCATTAGCAACTACCCAACCAGAGAAGAGAGCACCATGCCAGATACGCACTTAGTACATTGTTAAATTGTCAACATGTTTCCTTAAGGATGGAATTCCAAGCCCTGATACACTTTATACCTAAACTATGAAGTTCTGAAAGTAACGGAGGATAAAAATGGAAGCTTGCGAGAAAATAGACACTTAAAGCATGTGCTCTAAGAGCATCTTAGTGACCCAGTATGCTGTTCTGCACGCTCACGTTGAGTGTGTGAATGAAAATCACAGAGTCCGTAATCTCTCTGGGTCAGAGTACTTAAAGATGAAAACCGGCCATGTACTCTTTATTACCAAAACTAGCCAGATTATTCAGGCCAAGGATGTTCCAAGTGTCATCTATATATGAAACAAACCACGCAGCTGCCCGCAGTTGCAGCAGAGCAGACTTGATAACCCTGAGACAAGTTTCCAGTCCTATACTCCCTAAAGAACAAGCTGTGCCCTAAGGCAATGAGTATCCTGCAAAAAGCAGAGGCGACAGTTGGCACAGACAGATGGAGGCTGCCTGGTGGAGGATCTCACAGCAGCAGGCTCAGCACCCCTCAGCAGGCACCACCGGGCTCTGCAGCTCCAGCCAGATTGAGCTCTGGGTGGCACCAAGTTTCTTGGATTAATATATAAGAGCAGTGTTCAAGTCACCCAGGGGAAACCCAGGGAAGGAAATCCTCTCACTCTCCTCCTCAGCCACATGCAGCAGTGCCACAACTAATCTGCCTTCTCCTCAGCTCCAGCAGCAAGGAGAGAGCAGCTGCCTTTCAGGCATCTAGCAGTGCAAAGACACTGTGTAGCACATAAACTGCACTTCTATCTGGTCTAATTTTATCTTAGTAGCTTATGTTTGAATCCAGATCCTGTGAGAAAAGCGATAGGTGAGACAGGTAATGAATAAGACGCAGGCTCACCATCACTTTTATTGATCCTGTTTCTCACTTAGGAGTAAAAGCAGTATCCTGCCTGGGTAATAATTGCATAAACATCCGTTTTCATTCAGCAGCAACTATCTAAAAACATACTTGAAGGCAGATTTTTAAATCCTGCTAAAAAAAATAAATGTCAGTCAATCAAGTTTCCATCCTAACAATGGCACCAATGTCTTTCCAGGTCATAAATGCAGATGACAAAGATGAGAGGAAAGAAATGCATTTGAAAGCAGTCAAAGCTTGAAGATGAAATGCTCAGAACCCGACTGAGCTGCACATCATGTGGCACTGCAAACAAATTGCTTAGACGTGCTTTATTTAAAAACTATTAGCATGTTATGCTATACTTACTCAGGTAAACTATAAAACTTTGCAGGAAGGAGCACTAGCTATTATGAATCCATTTCTCCAGAGAACACACTACCCCCAGGATAAATGAGCACTGGAGCCTGCTATAGCTATAAATATCCTGGTTTTCGTATGGCCTGATTGAAAACGAGATAGGTGTGCTTGGCATTTCACTTGGAGAAGTTGTGTCAGCTCCCCTCCCTTCCTCCTCCCCATGCTAACAATGCTGTTTGGCAGCTTCTTCGTTTTGTCTCACCACAGATCTTTGCCAAAACTTGAATCTGCTCCTGACAGATTAACTGCCACCATACAACAAACTGGCTTCTTTTTTTTCCTGTGGATTCTGATTGAAAGGATAATCTTGAATGGCATTCTTCTCAAATGGCCTGGTCTCCTCTTAGGCCTGGAGTTGAGAAATTAGGACCAATGCTGCTGGAAAGGCTTTAGTCGGGCAGTAACCACACTTTAAATTCAATTATTTGAACAGTACAACAGACCGTGGGACCAGATTCCCAGCTGTTCTGTAACTTACATTGTCACTTGCACCTGTGCAAAGTGGGCACAGAATACTTCTAATTTGGCATTGGGAATCAGACCCCATATTTACATTTGCTTCCTGATTCCTGACTTTATTCATTAGCCAGCACGTGGTACACAAGCTGATGAATTATTGTTTAGCTTGTTTTGAAAACACATCACTTGCAAACATACTTTAAAAAGATCTGCAATAATTAGCCACATTTTATTTTTGATGCTAACGACACCTTTTTGTGCCTTTTTATATAGGCATACAAACACAAGCACATTTATGTCAAGTTAATGTGGTCCCTTATGATTCATTCTGGGTCAAAATCAGGCCTGAGTAAATAACAGCAAAGGCAGAGATTTCAGTAGAATTCAATAGACTTATACCAGGTCGGAATTCTGCCTTCTGCCTCCTGCCTCAAAGGCACATTTCAAATTCCTGTTGTTCAGAAGACATTTTAAATATTGCTTTGCATCCATGAAAAAGACAAGCAAAATTACAGCTACCCCTACCCTTATGCCTTGACCAAACGAGGTTAAACTACCTTGTATTTGCTAAGGATCAAAGGGCACATGCACAGTTACGCTGCCATACAGGAACCTGACTGGGCACCTGAACCTTTAGCAGATAGAGAAGATCCAGCACAGTAAACAGGATCCTGTTCCCACCTACAACAGGCATTTCAATTTTGCCACAGAACAGGAAGAAAATTATTCTGTTTTAATGATATTTCAGTATTCATAGCAAAAATCTATTTTTCTCTCCAGATACCTGACCTTTCAAATAGTCATATGGCTGGCTAATTCCAGTCTCTGTGTATGCAGTACATCAGTCTTGTCAGGGTTGTGTCTGTTACTTTCTGGGGTTCCTGGAATGTCACTGTATCTCTATGGAGAGGTGCCAAGAGCTCTTCTGGAGGCAGCCCTCCATCCCATTAGATCACCTCCAATACAGGATTGCTGAAAGCTGAGCTGTTGCTACACGGTGTGACACGGAGCTGGAGTCAGCCAGCAGTTGTCAGCTCCATAGGCCACAACTTCTCCTGTCCCAGGAGACCACCTCAGAAGCAGGGCTGGTGGGTGACCCTCTCCTCCCCTGCCTGTGAGGACACACAGCACACCTGGATGTCATCCCAAGAAGTTTCCCACATACAGAGGAATCATAAAACGGTTTGGGCTAGAAGGAACATTAAAAGATCACCTAATTTCAAAGCCCCAGCCATTCCACTAGATCAGAATCTCGTCTAGCAAAATGAATCCAACTGAACTTTATGTAACCAAACACATCTCAGTGCTTCACTCACACTGGCGTTCAGGCTTCCCACAAGTACAATCCCTCCTGGCACTTCAGGCTTTTGTTTGACACCTCTCCTACACTCTGTCGGCATCAGCTCGGGGGTCCCTCAGGGTCAGGGATCTGTATTTTCTGTAAAGCCTCACAAACAACAACAGCACTGTGTAAATAATAAATAACAGCAACAATAATAATATAACAAGCAGGCATCAGCTTTAACAACTCATATCACAAGTGGTGTTGAGAGTCCACTGCAGGATCTTAACATCAACTCTGTTGATGCAGACAATGAAGTTAACTTCAGCTGGGAGAGATTGATCAGAATCATTTGTCTGGGTTAATTCTTGTTAGCTGGGGGTCAGACTATCATTGAAATATCAGTCACATCGCTCAGGATTTTGGTGCCAGAAAAATACAGAACAATGCTGATGCACAGGAGGTAAGAAATGTATGAGGCCACTTAGATCCAAAACTCTTCTCTTGAAGTGAGTCTTCCATGAAAAAAAAAGGTCTAACACCAACATAGAGAAGGCATATTGACAAAACAACTAGCTTCACCCTGATTTACACAACAACTAACGTCAATGTTTTAATTACATTTTCAACTGAGAATCAAGGAAGAAAATCTGAGAAATTATGAAGGGGTTGAAAAGCTGCCAGAACACCGCTTTAATGCAATGACTTTTAGTATATACTGCAGTAAAGAATCAAGACTGCAAATATCCCTAAGGAGAGACAAGTTTTTTAGCTATACACAAACGTGCTGTTCAACTAAAGGAGTGGAATAGCCTGTGTAGAATAACTGTGAGTTATAAGTGCGTAAAGGTACTCATATAAAGCACTTTATTTCTGCTGAAAAACCTGTAAGGTTCCACACCTTCATGTCTGACCTGCCTCTCCCACAGATGTGCTCACTGTGCTGCTTGCCAGGTGCTCCCAAGGCTGCCTCAGGATCACCTAGGAACCAAAGAGCTACTGTTTGTTAGCTGTCAAACCAACCTGCCTTGATGGGTTAGGGAAGACTGAATTAACAACTCAAGAGAGGAGAGAGGACAGACACCTACATATGTGGGGACAGAGCTGCTACATCAGAAATATGGGCCCAGCAGATCTGCATTCAGCCTTACATTGTATAAACACTTCTAGATACATTCTGTTCTATTCTGAAAGATGTATGCAGACATGTACATAGAGTTGCATAAATGTGAGATATCTGTGTGATATAGAGTAAGCGCGATATAAGAAAAGTTCAATGAAAACTGCATGCTGCCTCAGTTGTATAGTGTCAAAATCAAGGAGAAAAAAAGTAAAAGAAAAAACCTTATTGCCTTCCAAGATATTAGCCATTCCTCGTGCCAAAAAAAAAAATCACTCCTAACCACAAAAAATGGCGGCACTACTGCAAAGCTAAGGATTACAGATGATATTCCTAAAAAAAATAAATACCTGAAGGAATTTTCTTGAAAGAATTTGAAATGCTCTGGTGTGTATTTTGCTTTGTTTTGTTTAAGTTGGATGGACAATTGACTATTGTGCAAAGGTAGATTGCATCCACAACTCGATATTTGTAAAGCAATTTAAAGGTCACTTTAACAATTCCAGTAACAGTGACCATTAGTTATTTTGCAAAGAAAACAGACATTGCAAGATAAACCAAAATGCTCTGAAAGTAACATCTATTCTTTCTCTGCTATGTTCCTGAACTGCCCTTACCATTGTCCTGATCACCCTCCAGTAGCACAGTAAGGGATGTGACCAGCATGCATTGCATGTGGCATACTTGTTTCTTTACTTTTTCCCAAGCTGCTATTATGTGCCTCATGATCTCACCTTGTCTCAAACCAACAAAATCAAGGCACTCTTCAGCAGCTGAACATGATTCTATATGGTTGATAGCAAATAATCTACTGTCAATCTTACACTCACAAGTAGAGGGCATTAATACAGGAAAACCTGGACCTACTTCAAGTATTTAAAAGATGTTTTAAAAATGTTTTTGAATTATTCAATTTTAAAGAACAGAATTCCTTGTGGTTTTTAGGGTTATTTTTCCTTCAGACCGAACAACACTTCACTACCGCTATATGAAAAAAGAACAACTGGAAGTATAGTCTGTACTTTAATCCTATACGAAATAAATGTAATCACAAATCACTTACAGTCATCCTTTTACATACAGTTAGTACCTCTGACAGTGATACTTAGATCAAATGCTTCTATAAGTATAGTTGCATAAATACATCTATAATTATTCAGCTTTTATATAATTTCTGGTTTCCAAAAATAATTAGAAATGTGACATGTGATCAGAACTGCAATATTTTTTCAAAGTTGGATTAATTACCATCATCTCAAGACCAGAAAGAACAAAGCTACCAGGCATGAGGAACATTAATCACATCACTAGTAATTAGTGCTAGAATACAGAAATGAAAAGACAAAATGAGGCCATAGGTAGTAAGTCTAATCCAACTACAGTTTACCAGAAATACTATAAAGAATTGATAGGCCTGAAAGTACACAATTTCATTTATTAAATAGGTAAAAAGAAGGGTAAGGAAAATCTGCCTGCCTGGGTCAGTTCAACAGACCTGGAGTAAGAATGAAATGCATGAGAAAATCAACAAGGGTAAACAGTAAAATTGCAAGGTGTGATTCAAAAATGTCACGATAACAGCAGTGTAACTGTTAATAGAGGGGAGTGTATAAAGCAGCAATATACACCCATGAAATATATGGTAAATTTTTATCTGATTTATGTATTCCTTAGGATACGGAAGTAATAGCAAGATCAGTAACAGAGCAAGGCACAGAAATGGGATGTAGGGCTGGTAACCAGTGAGACTGCTGTAAATCCATTGCATTTGTGCTCAGAAGTTTGAACATCTGCAGAATGACATCATTTTGCAAGATGTCCATCTGCACATGCAAAGCTCTTGCCTGTTCCACCAGAGCTAACTGCACCCACTTCTCATACACACAATGGATCTGCAGCAGAATTTTACCAAGTCCAGCTATAGCACAGCAAGCAGATGACAAGAAGGCAACAATAAGCAAAGAACATATTAATGGCTACAGTTATTTAAATTAAACACCAAAAGCAAACAGCAAAGAGATAGTAAATTCAGCATGATGCACGAAAGCATCACAGATTTATCTGCCATCAATACAGACAAACCTTGTACTAAACCTTCTCTCCTTTTTGCTCTTTCAGGTTGGCAAATGAGCAACCTAAAAGCCCTGAACTCTGGCAGACCTACCAAGAAATTATTTTACTCTCAAGAATTACCTTACACACGCTCGTCCATTCTGACTTCTCATACCACTGTTTATTTGAATGTGTGTATTTTCCTACATGGTCAGGTAGGTTCCCTGCTTATGGCAAAGGCAATAATTCAGTGCCACTAATAGAGAAAGGAGGATGCACTGCACCAGGTGAGCCCTTTTTGAATTTCTCACTAGGGCACATGCATCCTGGGTATTCTTTCACAGATGACCTTAACTGCAATAAGTCCAATTATACTCAAGTGTGTGAACTGTGAACCTATCTTTCTAAATATAACAGAACATTTAAGGTTCTCTCACAATTCACAGCCTGATCTCTGTGAATGTATTCATATGAATGAATGTTATCTGAACGCACATAAACAGATTTCAACTTAAACAGTGATTGTAGAGCTAACTGTTTGATGTGCATTATTTGTCATTCTCTATTAGTCATCTAAGCCTTATGCATTCGAGCACAGTTTACAGCTGATACCTGCACATACTGTTACCTGGAAAGAAGCAAATGTTCTCAACTGCTCACAAGGAGGAGATGGGAACTCGGGATGAGTAACTCGATGAGGTTAATCACTGTAGGCCAGTGATATGGAAACAGGAATAAAGCCAATATCTTTTGCTTAGTATGAAACCATCTTTATCCTCCCTGGATTGGAAAGCTTTCAGTTCTGAGGAAAATCTGGCTTTTCATCATTCAGATTCTGATGCAGGAAAGTCCCAAAGTTTACTAAATAGCATTGGAATTACATACTTAAACATTTTGCTGAATCAGGGCTTCTGTGATTATATTTTAAAACAATTTTTTTAATCAAAGAACTTAATAATAATAATAAAAAAATAAAAGAAAAATCTTTTCTTCACTTATAAGTTACTGGTTTTCAGTAGATAACTGCTTGGTTCCAATAATAATTTAAAAGAAAAAAGGCTAAGATACAATCAGCGTAAAAGCAATTAGCCAAATTACTTAATGGATTAATATAAATTACACTGTTTAATTACAAGATCAAATGAAATAATACTGGTCTCATTCAGAGCAATTCAAGCCAGTGGAGAACTAAGGAAACCAACTGAATTTTTGAAAGCGGCCTTCAAACTCCCTCCAAAAAATCTTACATAACTACAGGCAGACATAAAAATATACAGTAATATATAATCGCTACTTGGATACTCTTGGATATAATTTTTCAGATACTCAACAATTTGGATTTTACTGAGAAAACATGTAATAGTCACAAAGGGAGAGAGAGGGCAAAAGATGTAATCCCACGTCAGGAACCAGACAATATCTGGTTCTACACAAAGGCAGACCCCTTCATATTTATACCAGTGAGTTTTAAAATTCTAAATTTCTGCTGGATTTGTAAGCAACCCACCGGAGGGATCTGCAATTCTTTCCCCTCACTTTGTCCTTCCCTTAATCCCTTTACACAGCATAAGGGTGCTTATTTTCAAGTGCTGTCCACCAAGTATGACATCTCCATTTCTAATTCTTTGCCTTAGCCATCCTAGCGTTCACTCTTCTCCAGCTTCTATATCAGTCTGCCCACCCCATCCTGACCTGCTCCTATCTGCATTTATCTCTCTGGAAGTATTATTTACCTCTGTTACACTCTGCAAAAAAATTTTCTGGAGCAGGTCCTGCTCTCAAGATTATTCTTGAGGGGAAATGCCAAATTTACTGCAGCCTAAAGGAGTGCAGAGAGCAGCTACAACGCCTCTGGGCTGGGGTGTCTCCCAGCACTCAGCCCCACCAGTTTGCTGCAGCCCCTCACAGTGCCCTGGCACACACTCTGCACACAGCCACCACCAGCCACAGGCAGCCCATCTGTCCCCTCTGCCCCTCTCCCAGTCACCCCAGGAGGAAGAAGCAAGGCAGACAGCCTGGGCATGGGGCACTCTCTCTGCTCCCACCAAAGACCCTCTGCCCTCTCAGCAAAGGTACTGTTGGAGCCATCCCAACCTGAGCTGCAAAAACCTGATGAGGAATGTGACTCTGCCTGCATGCAGAACAAGGAATGCTGCGTTCAGGCTGTGCAGAAAGAAGCACCTGACTGTGTGATTAATATTTTGTGTGCTGCTTTGAAGCACGCTGCAGAGCCCAAGTCCTTGGCCCAGCACAGCTTGCTTCCTACCATTTTAGCATCATTGCCCTGGCTGTTCCATCACAAGCTGTCCTCCCACCCACTAGCTGGGGATGCAGAAGTAATCCCACTGCAAGATAAGCTAAAAATGCACCCATCCTAAGAACAAGTTTTAATCATTACCTCTTCTGTGCTTCAGCAGGAAGAAGTGGTAGCAGTATCTGAGAAAAAAAAAAACACTCACATATGTAACAGGCAGTGTGACGTTCTTCCTCATGGTTCTTCTTGATGAAATTAAGGATATCATCTCAGAAGTCTCAGAACATTTTCTGTCCTAACTAAATTTCAAAGCAAGGGACAAATCAAAATACGGATAAGAAAATAGGGGAGCCTGTGGCCAGGCTGACAGAGGCACCAACATTACCAAGCATACAGCAGAGTGAGTTGGATTTTCCTGTAAAAGCAACAGTACGGCAAGAAATAACAGAACTAAGTTTCTACAGAAGATTTTAATTCATCTAGATGTACCAAAATGGCAAACAGCACACTCTCCTTCAGCCTTCCAAAGCATCTCAAAAATGACCTTCCTTTAAACCACCACCTGGCAGAGCACAGACTGCAGCATCGTTGTGGCAAGTGCTGGTGCTGCAGCTCAGCTGGGCACTGGGTTCATTCCTCATTTTAAAAGCATTAATGTTTTTTGAATGGGTCCCAGGTACTAAAAAGCATGATTTGTTAGAACTTTTGTTTTGTACAGGAATGTTCTGAGCTGGACATGACATTAATCCTAAAGGTGTTTAAAATTCAGATGTATTATTTTACTCCAGGAGTCAGTAGAGATATTCCAGTGAGTCTGCAGTAGCAAAACACCATATTAAGCTCATAAAGTATATCCAAAATACAATGTTCAAAACAAATATTCTTTATATCTAAATATTAATTTGCTCTTTATCCAGTGCTTTAGCTTGCTGCAGCTCTAATTAAAAATAAAGTAAGGATGACTCATTTCACTGCTTACTGTTAATGGCTAAGCCAGTGGAAGAAGTCCTGCTGGAGCTCCTCCTGGCTGAACAAACTCCTGTACCAGCTCTAGGATAACTGCATTTCACTGAGACCAGGAGCATCGGTCACAGGTTAACAAGGACCAATTGGGACCTATAGCCAGAAATATTATTTGCAGTGCAATAAACCAGAGGTCTGCACTGGGGGAGGGCAGAGGGAAATAAGCACATACATGAAGCGTAATTACAGTAATTTTTCCTTGTAAGGAAGGATATACATTCACCCACTGATTCCAGCCCAAAGGTGGAAGGCCTGTTTCCACTGCCGAAAAAATGAAAACAACAGCAATGAGGTTGTATAGATGCCTATTTTTGTACTATGTTCTACTTAAAAAAAGGAAGAAAAAAAAAAAAGGCAGAAAAAAGGCACAGAACTTCTGTAGATCTTTATCTCTGCAGTTAAACTGGGAGAAAATAGTATTTGCTACAGGTCTATGATTTAAATATTTTACCAGAGCATCGGCGTGGATATTGTTTTGACAGACATTCCTTATTTCAGCTTCCTATCAAAAGCTGAAAAAGTTATACTGTTATCAAAGGTATAAAAGCATAGATTTTTGTTATACCTACAGAACTACCTCAGCCAATGGTGAGCGAGTGGCCTCATGTGTCAGAAACAACACATCTTTCTTTAGCACAGACCTCCATACACGCTAACCTACCCTTACATCCACCCTCTCCAATAACTCAGACATAGCACTGTGGAAAGGCAGCTCATGGCTGAGCCAGCTCTTTTACTCTTAACTTGGTCATCTCTCTGCTGCACTACACCGTGACAACAAGGACCTTCATCATCACTCACAAATACAACCTCACCATGTCCAAAATGCATACAACTATACCAGCTAGAATTTGGGATGCTCATTTTAAAATCTTTATTTGCCATCAGCACAACTGTAAATAGCTACTGCAAATAAAGCTTTCTTTGTGTATCTGACTCCTTTGGGTATCCATTCCTCAAGCGATTTGGGTGTCAATCGGTATCTTTATTTTAAAAAATCCCAAGAACAATAACCCAATACCTCGTAGTTTCCCACATCATAATTCAATATTCTGATCTGTAATTAAAGAATGCATTAGCCCATTTATGCTTTACAGTTAATTTCTCTTAAAGGTTTCAAATATATTTTGGAAACACTCTCTTTTCATAGACGGTATTGGTTGAGAGAGGGAAAACATTTTTAACATGATCAAGAGTTACTGAGTGGGCTAACTACAGCAGAACCTATTGTATTAACAAGGCAAGATTTGTTTTAAGTTCAATGGAGAAAAGACACCTTTGAATTTGAGAAGTTAAAGGGTGTTGCATTACCTAGGCACAATGGGATAGGTTAATGATGAAGTTTCAGTTTTAACTTGGAAACTGCTGGGTTTTGTAGGCTTCAGCCTGTCACTAATAGGTATATTTTAACGAGATACATGGGGATTTAGGGGAACAATTCCTATTAATGTTAATGGGATTCACACAGCTAAATCCCTGTGCTGGAAGTGTTTCTTTTAATGTGTCTTTAATACAGCTTGTGCGTGTATGTGCATGCACATGTACACGTGTGCACACGCATCTGGTTAATGGTTAAATATATAAAGAGGAACGCTACAATTCCAAGTGTCACTGCTTCATTCTACTATTTCTAATTGAAATGGAGGTAAAATATGAGTACCTGGAAGAATGATTTATTTATTTAACCCATCACTGTATAAAGAAAACAAAAAACATCTGCTCCAAAGGTTTGATGGGAGTAGGGATGTTACATCAGTCACACATCTGTGGGCCCATAGAAGCATGATCTGCACACTTTATGTCCTTTGTTGCACCCTAATTAAGGTAGGGTGACTTTTGTACAGTCACTGTTCCACTTCCAATGGGATCCCTAGAAAAAGAGAGCTGTTGAAAATCTAGTCAGCGATATATCTGGGAGCAACACCATTGGACTGGTGAGAAAATCTGCTAAATGGGTACATGCCCTGCTGATCTGGCCCTGAGCAGCTGTGGGCTTCTTTGATAGCAATCAAGATAGAATTTGAAAGGCAACTGGGGAAAAAGTTGGCTATTTCACTGATCTCGTCTGCGTACACATGGCCACTATAGCAGCAGTAAATAAATTGCAATGCTCTCTAAAGAGTTTTCTGCGAAAAAAAACTAGAAGAAAACACAAAGAGTTTGATTTTAGAAACTTTAACTACTTTTGTATTATTACCCACCAGGTGGTAGGCAGGAAGCAGCCAACCTCGAGAGAAACGCTACAAGAACAGCAGCTATCTGAGGGGCCAAGCAGCGCCTTGAAACAGAGTGAACAGACTGCATCAAAAGGAGCGACCACCAGGATGCAAGGACACAGCAAAATGAAGACTTGAATAAGTGCAGAGCACTGAACACAGAGGGATCCAAAAGGAAAACGTTAAACCTATTTTTTTTTTCTTACCATTTCTTAAGTGAAAAATAAGTGGCAAGTAAAACTCAATTGTCAAAAATAACACCTAAGATACTGGAATTCCACAAAGAGGTATTTGATGAGAACCATTACAGAAACAGAATGAAAGTATGCAGAGGGGACAGGGCTTGCCCACATTAAAAAGAAGAAAGTGCAAATTTTACACTCAGAGCTGAAAGAAGTAGTATGCACATGTAATCTTGGAAACCTATATAACCTCCCGGACAGTGAGGGATTTAAGATCAGAATATGTATTTTGAGCTTCCAAAAAGATTCAAGGGGGAAAAAAAAGAGTTAGCCTAGAGAAACATGCTCCCTGAGTACAAGGACAGCTGAACAGCCCTACAAAAATGTGAAGCAATATCAATTACTAGAGCAAGAGTACCAAGACACTAGCAGGGATGAAGACTAAGAAATACAAAATCCTTAGCCTAGGACTTTGAGTATGGAAAGCAAATGAAATGAATGGCAATCAGTGATGAACTTGGAAAACAGAACTCTGTCCCAGTGGCGCAGGAACCCCAGCAAGGAAAAGTAATTCTACATGCACTGACCATGATTGCAGAGACTTCCAACCAAAATTAAGATATCTACTGAGGTCCGCAGCACTTTAAAAGAAATACTGGAGTCTAGGCTCTCAAACAAAGGTTGCTGCCTTATTTGTGATTATTACATGATTAGTGACAAACTTACTTTCCTCTGTTTGAAGTCATTAGTAATTTAATTCCTTAAGCACTGATAAGCATTCTTCTTGAGAATAAACTATGGGATCGACAGGAGAATATTTGCAGCTGCATACAGAGAAGTCAAAGAAAAGTATCTCTGTCACTGGGGAACTTCTGGAACACTCGTGCCTGGAATCACAGAACTATCAGAAATTCCCAAAAAGGAGTTTGATGGTTTGTAGAGAGGGATATCATCTTTCAGGCTCTCTGCACACTGCCTTTGAAGCTGGTATCTTCCTTCTTGTTATATCCAAAAACTTAAAATGTAATTGGAATCTAGACTGAGCGAACAATTTTATCACTGCTTGTGTGGCAACTGACAGAGTGACATCAGTGCTGAGATTTCTCTGATGGCTGGCGTGGTGCAAGTGAGTCAATAACAGAAACACATTTTAAAACAGATCAAGCACCTACTACCCAAAAAGTTTGCTGCCATCCATCCAATCTGTTCAACTTTTAATGCTGAATACGCAAAGAGGAAAAGGTCATTCTCTGTGACTCTAAACCCAATAGCACAGGGACTGAAGCCTTGACCTAAGCCATTCTACGATTCATGATTCAATGTCCTGCTGTAACACCCAGGTAAGCAATCCAACTACTGGCACAACATTCCCCCCATGCTGCTGCACTATTCTGCATCATCTATTAACCATAGAGTGAGTACAGAAATTACTTCACAGCCTGATGGTTAAGGCAGTGACCCAGAAAGACAGACGTTAAGTTCTTAATTTGAACCACACACATGCAACCTGCATGCTGCTTGGGTGTGCTGCCCACCAGCATGTACTGTGAGAGTACTAATTCCTAAAGCCGTTAGCATTCCCTACCAACAATTTTAGCAGCATTACCAGAGTAGCAAATATTCACCAAAAGCATAATTTTTTCTTGATAATGGGTGCTCTTAGTGCAAGCATCTACAAAATGGATTCAGAACTGTCTAAAATACTCACCCAAGTAAAGGTATTTTGATCACTCCATAGAAAAAAAGATTCCCCTCTTGTTTTATTCTGCTGGTTCTTACTGCAAACTTCAATTTTGACTTGAGTGCCATATTCATTTTGATAACAGATCACTCTCCTACTTTCATATCTCACTGCCAAATGGGACTCACCTGTTATCTCTGATTGCAGGCAATTCGAACTTAAAGCAAGCCTGTCTATCAACTACTGTTTTAACAGCTGATTAATTAGGGCTACAGGGATCCTGTGGAGGGCTTTATCTGAAGAGCAGCTCAACCATTAGTAGAAGAAACTTCCTTGTACACTCCTAGCTCAGATAACAAAGTAAGATAATAGTTCACAATCCTGCTCTAGCTAATACAAATAGAGGCACTCCCTCTTATTCTAACACATGAGTCAAACAAATCCCCATGATATAGTACTACAGTGCAGAATTCTCCAATGTTTTTGAAAATAATATCAGGAAACAGACACCTAAATGACACATTATTAAACCACAAGTGTTACTAGCAAGGATGAATTGCCTAACTCTACTCTTTTTCTTTTATTTTTAATCTAAAAAAAGTTGCTAAGAAATACAAGGATGCACAGTGGTCTTGAACCATTCTGTGCTGCCACAGCCAATTACTGAATTCTATCTTTGTCTTGCAAATACTTCAGCTCGCTGCTTAATATTCTTTCACATTACAATAGGTAATGTAGGCCAAAACAAATTTGCTATTCTTTCAGTGTTTATTCCCCTCACTCAAACCAATTCCATCTATGTTTATGCATCTGGCCCCATTTTTTCTTACAGTTTTGGAACCCACAAAGGCCTCTCTTAAAAAAGTCCATATGTACAATGCATTGTGGAAGTCAGTGCTATAGCATGCTCTAGAAGCTAAAACACAAATTGGCTCCAACAATGATTAAAAAAAATTAATGTGGGGAAAAAATGCTTATCAAGTGTTAACAAACCTGTTGGATCAGAGGCAACCTGCTTCTCAGGTTTTTATCAGTTTTAATCACTGTCTTCACTAAGAATCCATTACTAGCCAGTCTTCCTCAGGAAAGCAGCATCAGGGAAGATGAGCTTTTAGTCTGGCTCCAAAGGCACATCCCATATCAAGGACCTCATCTGAAAGTTCTTTTCTGCTGGTTCTAAAAGACTCAAAAATAGACTCTTGCAGAGAACACCACTCTCTCGCTGCATTCTGTTGAGATTTCACTTCTTGTTTTCAAAGATAAACAAAAAACACTCCAAATCCAAAAAACGAGAAATCAAAAAGGCCGTAAACCTGCAATTTTATTTCTTTTAATAATAGAGTTTGCATCAAGAACTCAGCATTTGCCCATTTCTGAAATTGCAGACCATCAGTAATAAAAGCAGTGTTTCTAGCAAGTTCAGCGTAAAATTTCATTGGTCATGGCCACAAAATCATCCCTCATTATCTCATTATTAGTTAAGATTTCAATGCAGCTTTGGTACTTTTCCAAGCCCCATCTGGACTGGCTGGGTTTCAGGTGGCTGAAACCACAGGATGTTTCCTCACGATGCATCCCCACTTAGCAGAACCTACCCAGTGTATTTACAAAGTTATTACTTTTGTAGATGGGTACGTAGGTATCTGGGGGCATTAGCAGGTGAGAGAAAGCACTGAAAGACTTCACCCAAAACCTTGACTGGACATTAGCATACTACTGTATCTTCTACCAACAGTAATACATTATACCATAAGGAAAATAAGTTAGTTAAGGGATATTTATCCTGCAAAATTAACTTTCATGGCAGAAAACCAAAATAGAACAGAGGAAGAACAAATGCATCCTTAAGAAGGAATCTGCTTTTTTGAAAGTCCTGTGTACTGAACGTCAAGACTCTTCACTCATTTCATGCATACTTTACCAATTAAATAAATGCCATATCAATTTTTGAAAACAGCCTTGCAATGACAAAGCTGTTCAAATGACTTCTCAAGAAGAGCAGATTTAAATGCTTGAGTCATGGCTGTACAGCGCGTCACTGAAGACATTATAACTCCGGCAAGTTGAAGCAAGCACAGAATGCCAGCAAGGCTAAAGAAAGGCAGCTAGGTCAGAACTCAGTCCCAGACACCCAACATAATTCCACACTGATGTACATATTACTTTCACAAGCACAATTTGTTTCCACATACAACAATGATGAAAAAAGCACCAGCCAGGCAGCTGATCCAGAGAGCCTCATTTCTGCCTGAGATCTTGTCCAGATGATTCCCATGGTCCAGTACCCCCAGCCCAGAAGTGTTCAGCGGGGAACCAGCAGGATAACAGCATCACTGACATTACTCTCACTGACATTACTCTTTCCACAGATTCACATACAGCCAAATCCTACCCTCAAAGGTCAGCACAAACTTAACCTGTATCATTCTCCAAAAAGCAAATTGTGACTGAAGTTACATTTTAAATGATTTGTACCCATTAAATGCTTTAGTATAAGATTCAGGTTCAGCTGGACCAAAATGCATTTCCTTCGTTTCTTCCAATGGAAAAAGGTCTCACAGACATATTTAAGCCCTTCTGTGAACTCCTTTCCCCAGAATCTGTGCCAAAGACTAATGACATATGGAATCTCTCCTAGATTTGCAAGTTGAAAAGAGCAGGAGAAGACCCCTTTCATTACCGCATAATAGCATGCTTGCAATAGTTCAATAGCTATAATGAAACATGACAACTTGGATCTGCTTCCAGGGATGTCTCGAGCCAGTGTCTGAATTGCACACTTCTGAACATGTGTCAAGTAATAACTAAATGCAAAATTCCTAGACATCTGGAGGGAAAAAAAAATCCTAATTTTCATGTTTATCGGTGATCAGCAATTTTCAAATCACAAGTTTCTACAAAACGTTGTAAATTGTTACTTGTTCTTAAAGAAATTTCTTTTTTCCTTATTATCTTGGGGTGCTTAAAATCATTTCCCTGAGTCCTGCCCTGTAATCTGTGGCAGTGATCATTATATTTTAACAGAAAAAAAACATACAGCCACAGATGGAGGGGAAAAAGCAGGGGGGGGGGGGAAAGTAGATAAGAAAGAGCAGAGCGCATTTGTCTCCTATGCTACTGTAGGAAGCCTGACTGTAGGTCTGGCTGCTCAAGCCTGTCCTGAAGTGTATTTCTTAGATTTGGAACATGCAAATAGATGTGGAAAACCGCAGTTTAATAGCATACGTGTGCATCAGATACCAAAATGCAAATTTGGATCCTGTTCTCAGTATCCTAAATTTAGATCCTATGCACTAAACTGCTATGGTTACATGGATCTACAACACTTAAACCAGCTGAGGCTTCTGACACTCAGTTACTTGTTTCTTTTATAAAGAAATATTTGCCTTGATATTTAAATATCATGACCTAAGTCAATCAAAAGACACACGATTTTCTTACAGCTCACAAGAAATCCTGTGGCGTCTTCAGGACCATTTCCTTAAGGATTATGTCTACTCAGAAACCACTAAGAGTAAAAAATTTACTACTTTAATTAAATAAAAACTCATAATGTCACGTTAACAGAAGTAGTGGCATCTGGAGTCATGAAGAGAAACAGTAGGAATCTCCTTAAGCTCAGAGAGGAAAAACCCACAGCTGATAATGCTGGGTGTGCAATCCTTACACAGACAAAAATCCTGCCCATGCAGACAGAAGAGAAATCTCATGGAAAAAGAGGGGAGTTTCAGCTGATGGAAGGCAAAGAAAATTCCTTCGACTTGGCTCCTAAAGCCCTGGGCTGAAGCCCAAACTTTGATGCTTTCTGGTTAAGAAGTGAAAATACTAAAACAAACAAACAACCCCCCTATAGATTAGCGGGATTGCTGTAAGTTAACCCTTTTCAAGTTGCTTGTAAGCAATGGAATTCTGCCCTGTTCCAAGAAGACTATACACATGCAGCAAAGCCCAAATTCAACATTTTGCCAGCCCTTCATCTTCACTGCTAAATTTAATTAATGAGCAAAGGCCTCATCTAGTATTTCTCAAAAGTTGATTTTTCTTTTTTTTTTCTTTTTTTTCCGTCCTTCTATGCCCTCATTTTTCCATTTCTCCAATAAAACACTCAGACCTTCTTAGTACTCCTCGGCTGGCACTAATAGGATTCCATTATCTGACATACAGTGAGTCATCACAAAGAAACAGAAAACCTTGCTTTCCTATACAGCAGTCAAGTATCTGCTCCTTTATATGGTCTCAGCTGTAATTTCTCTGCTCGACTTAATTCCTCTCTTTACTGCCATATTATAAAAATAGGGGTGCTTTAAAGTAAGTAAATAAATCAGCACTGCACAAAAAGTCAACAAAATCACTTAAACAGATAATATACAGCTCATTGTGTTCAGCACTGCAAAGTAACACCAGTTGGTCAAAGGTCCAAGGACAGCAGCAATTTTTTCAATCATACTGGCACCTACTTGCCAAGATTTATGATTTGAATATAAGGTGAAGAAAGCCTTGGACAATTTGGCTTTTCAGTTGTTTTAAGATTTCCTCGAAGCTGAAAACTGAAAGTGACATTAGAGAAGAACTATTCATTTAGTAATAACTTGCATGAAACCACAGAAATGTAAACTCTGGAAAATACAAATAAGCTGCATAAAGTTTTAACTGTTGCTGTACTAATAGGGTCAAACTGTAATTTCAGTAACACAGGTCCATCTGCTTTGATCTCTCCGAGGGTTGTGTGCTGCTACCTAATGGTCTCAATAATTACATATTTGCTGTGAGCAAAATGAGCCCCAGTGAAAACAAACACCTGTGCTGTTCTCAGTTGATGGGTCACACATTCAAATGTATTTTATATCTTTTAGTTCTAATTTTAACCTTCGTGCAAATTTGGAGTTACCCTACTGAAGACAATGAGGATTTCTATTGTTGTAATGAAGGACAGAGTGTCCATAGAGATTTTTTTTGAATAAAATCTTCAAACAGACATTTTAAGTGAATTTCACAATGTCTTTACTCAAAAATGAGTCGTTCGCTAACTGAAAGTAACAACCAAAAAGGAAAGTGAAGGGATTGGGGAAAAAGAAAAAAAAAAAAAGGTTAAAACTGTAGGGACTGGGATATTTAATCATTGATAACACTGACTGAATTGTAAAGAGGCTCAAAAGAAGGTGTATGTGAATGGAGATGTCAGATTAGCTTTCCTACTGGTTGGGATTTCAATAACCGACAGTAGATAAGATACAATTAGTATTCGTATATTGAGGACAGAGATTTGGAACCATTTTTCAAAGTATTGTCTAGCCTTGAAAAAGTTTGAGCTGCTCTGTTGCATTTTTTACACAATATATATTTTAATAAAATGCACTTCACAGGAGAAGAAAAAACGTTGGGCAATTGTCTTAATGTTTCAACCACCAGAAAACCAGCTGAGAAGCAAATGAAGTTGGAGAGTCCTGGAAGCTGCATGACTGATCTATCAAGACTTCCACTGTACTTGAAAGGTCCATGGGTCACAACTGCAGGAAGTCACATTTTGAGACCCAGCTATGAAGCTATTCGAATGGCCTGAAGATATATCCCACATCAAATGGCTGACCTCCTGCACTCCAATACTGCAGGTCAGCTCATGCTTTCTAGCCAGAGGCCCTTGCTGATTCTTTTTCGTAATATCTTGGAACAAAGAAACACTCAACTTTCTGGGAAGTCTCCCTGGGTTACCTAGAACTCAGTTTGGCAAAACCGACCGCAGCAGTTCTCTTACAAACCAGCTAATCTCTCTCAAACAGCGGCAATAAAACTGAACTACTGACTGCCTTTAACATCTCCTTGTCCCAAACTCCACATCGTAGAATCATTTCAGCTTATTTGGCTTTGCAGTGACATAAGGATGACTTACAGAAGTAAATGTTTCCTAAAATCTGTCGGGTCATCATTCAGTGCTGTGCTGTTAAAATGAACTTACCAGCAGTAATGCAGCCAGCTTTGTACTGGTAAACAATTCAGTGGGCAAAAATTCTAATAAAAGAGAAAAATGTGCCACTGTATTGTGTACCCCACGTTGTTAATTAATGAGATGCAATTATCATTACTCAAATGTTAGGCCTTCATTTAATTTTCTGATTTCTTTGGTCTTTCCAGAACAGGACAGTGCAGGGAAAAATGGTACAGAAAATTTATGCAATGTAACTTTGATGAAAAACAGAAGAATTCTATTGAAAACTTTAAGAATCTATTAATGCTATTGCCCACCTGTGGAATACAGCACTGCTGTGCAGTTTCAGCTAACCAGCAACCTCACCAAGCACTCACCTTGCCAGGTGGTACTGTATTCTACAATCTTACATGTCAACATAATACTGAGTATTTGCAGAGCACTGAACTCTATAAAACACGAAAATATCACACGTAGTTCAAAACATTAATTGGTGTTGTTATGCAGTAATATTACCCAGTGTTCTACTGGATTATTTTCAGTCTACTTTTTCAACAGGGTGGTTACTTTGATGAATTTCTTGCCTCTAAAAATAAAACAACACGATTCTGTTAACTGCTTACCGCAAAACATAAAGCAAAACAGAAAATAAATCAAGTAGTAAAGGTGTAAATACGTAAATATCATGTTTCCAAAGCTTTTAAATGCCCTTGGTATAGTGGACCCTTAGGCTGCTTTGTTTTTGAGATGGCTTTATTTATTGCTTATATATTCATCATTCAGAACACTGTAGGGCCAGTGGGCAGACCTCACGACCTTCAGGGCAGACTACTGCCCATCCTGAGCTTGCATGTGCCCTGGAGAGGGCACAGTGAGGGTGCTACAATGCAGCATAATTACAATTGCTCCATAATTATATGTGCAGAGTTAGGGCCTCATCATCTGCCACCACTGAACTCACCTCCTCTGGATGTCACTGGGATTTAGTGCTAAAGATGTAGCTGTTACTTAGCCAAAGCAGATAGACACTTATCAAAGTATCCAAACGACCGTGCTTAAAGCCACTGGCAGGCTTTTATTGTTCTGCTGATTACAAACTAAAAAGCAAGAGGAAGAGACACTGCAGCTGCCCATGCATGAAGTAGAACTTTCTCAGCAATACACTGATGGGACGTTCTTGCATTGCTTTTCCCCACAGATCATGCCAGACAGCTGTATTACACAATTCTGCAGTAGCTGTGGTTTCCAAAGAAAACATTCCAGGAGACTGCATCACTGTGGTTAATATAGCAAAAAAGAGCACGTTTTATCTTATTCCTGAAATATAATGAACAAAAACAAGGTAATGATGATGACTGATATATTCCAAAGTCCCACCATGTAATCCAAAGTCTACAAAATATGGGAAGGTAGAATTGAGGTTGCTTTTCAAAAGAGAGTACAGATAGAGAAAACCGCCTTCAAGTGCACTTGCTGTTCTCCATGCCAGGGCATCCAGAGCAGATGCCTGTGGCAGCAGCTGTACCAGTGAGGTAGGCTAAACACTGGGCAATATACTCCAGGGGTAAGAGCAGCAAAACACTGCCCTAGATCATCTGAACACTGCAGATTCTCCACCGCAATAGGGCTTCAAGAGCAATATGGACAAATAACTGCTAGGAACAATGTAAATACAGTCACCTCCTCCAGGGTCAATGGAGGGACCAAATGCCTTCAACCCACAAAACTATCACACCTCATATCCATCTCCAGGCTGACTTTTTATTTCCTCGCTTCTTTCTTTTGCTCACCACAAGAACATCAACAAACAGGAACAATGCCCAGGAATCTCCAGACTCACTGGGAAACCCCGCTAACTCGAAGCTTAACCTACTGCAATCACCACGGTCTGGGGAAAGCAGGAGAAAACATTTTAATTGCTTTGAATGTTTTGACATTAGAAAGCTGCTTTTAAAAATAATTCATTTAAGGGAAAGATATTTTCCAATACGCCGTGACTACGACTGATATACAATAATCAATCCCTTGGATTATTTTGCCTCCTGGAGAACAATTGCACCTCAATCATTTACGCAACAATAGATGATGTAATTTCTCTTAAATCAACACAATGGTGAGATTCAGAGTTGGTTTCGACCTGACCGAAAATATTTTAAAGCCACAAAATTGACAGAGCAAATATTGCGAGTGCAGGGAGTTGAGGTGGAGACCAGCTAATTAAAAAAAAAAAAAAAATCTCTACAAGAAGCTGCTGCTCCTGACAATACAACCACTGTATTTCTTCAATTCACTAATATTGCTCTCAAAACAAATTATAGCACATTTTTATAGTAGGCAAATACTTAATTGCTTTACCATTCTGCCTCTACAGTAAAGTTCTAAGATGAATCCCACATCTTTATTCTTCAAGCAGCATCACTAACTTTCATTTTAATCTTTTGCAGCAAAACAAAAACTGCATCTTATTGTAAGTAATATAATTTATTTATACTTGATATAATTTGAAAAAGTGATGACACACCAACAGTTCAAGCATAAAGCATTTTTTAGTCTTCAGATGAAGTGACAGATGATTATCAAATAACATTTACTTACTATTTAAATGTTATTAAAAAAATCACTCCTTTTAAAATGCATATGAAGACAGCAGAAGAAAATTCCATTTTCTCTGGTCTTCCTGGATTTGGAGGATATCTATGGTGACAGGCCACACAGTCACAGAAACTTGAGCAATCGGTCCACCCCATTGTGAGAAATGTTTTCTGCAACTTACTGCTAATTTCTTGCCAAGAATCTTACCAGTCACTGTTTTCATCACTTGCCTTCTGCTTATCCAGTTCCTAACTCATTACTCTCCCTGACAGGCCCTTTCTTGCCCAATAATTTGCTTCCCCCCTCCAGCTGGTACTACCATCTATAAAGGATAACAATTTTCTAAACATCCAAGAAATTGACATTCAATTATTCAATCTGCTTTTTAAACATTTGCAGTTTGCTCAGTTGTGCCAACATGAAATAACAACATTCAAACATCTAGGATAGCAATTTGAAAATTAGGCATCACAAAGCAT
Organism: Perdix hodgsoniae; assembly: GCA_035772895.1. NCBI lineage: Eukaryota > Metazoa > Chordata > Aves > Galliformes > Phasianidae > Perdix > Perdix hodgsoniae. Next base: position 1,462,021 of record JAPSGF010000026.1, read on the forward strand.
ACAGGACCAGAAAGCAGACAAACTGGATCACACAGCGTGTGGAACGGACGTAATAGGAAATAGGATACAAGTCTAGAATAGCACCCAAAGTAGAAGAGTCTGGAAACTGCCTAAGTACTGTAACCCTCAAGCTCAAAGATAATCTCCATGGCCAGAACACCCATATCCTCACTTACAATGATGTCTGGTGGTTTGGTTTATTTGCTTTTTTTTTTTTAATTGTTTTTATTATCCTACAATTTGACATATGTCAGCTAAAATAAAGCATTTTCATTGGGAAAACTCTACTCTTGTGAAATACAAAATTGAACAGGTTCATCTGAAGCCCTTAGGACTCTGAACTTCTGGTGTATTCCCCAGTTCTGCTTGATAAGCTCATTGAAACATGTTTTCTCAGAACAAATGCTGTAAGAAAGTTTTGAGAAATACTCAAAATTCTATTACTTCTGCTACACTTCATCAGTCCCAGAGAACATTTTAAAGATGAAGTTCCTTTGAAAGAAGTGCCTGCTACAACACTTACTATATCAGACAAAAGAAATTCCTACCTATGATGATTCTTCATCTTTTATAAAAAATTTAGTAGTGGACCTCAATACTGTGCTACCATTAAAATCATAATGATGGCACCTGAAAAGGTCACGCTCGTTTTTGAAGCTTTCTGTATACAAAACATACATTTCTACTGTATCTGCACTACAACTTTCAGGCTGCATTCACTACCATTTTCTGAGCTGTGCAAACATAATCTTCCTTTTTGTTTACTTGTCAACAATATTAATGCTTTCTATTTTCAACACTTTACTTTCTTCCTACTTTGAAGATATGTCAACAGGCAAAAAAAAAAAGAAAGCACACTTAGTACTTGAATATGTAATGCAGCTTCATCTTTAGGCATATTTGTCATTATACAGAGGTTAAGAATTTGTACTTATTTCATAAATATTTCATCAGTATTTTCTGCATACTAAGTTATACACAGTACATTTCTCATTTTAAAGAAGAAAATAAAATTTATTGTCAATGAGCACACGGGAATGACATGAATTTCCAGCTGTTTCTTTTCCCGTATTTCCTGTTTTCATGTATTTTTTCCATGCCTCAAAGGACCCTAGAATTTGGTACTGTTAAATGGGGTAACCCCAAAAATGTCAAAAGATCACTTTTGTAAAAGCAGTTATTGTAGTGAAGTCCATTACTGTGATAGCTTTGTTTTATCACTCCCCTCTATAAGCTTGAAAATATTTCACACAAGCTAAGCTAAAAGTTTCCATTAATCACTGTCAGCAGCATTAGTCAATTCCCATAACATATCATTAATTTATGCAACGTACCCCACTTTGTTCAGGAATATTTGACATAAATAAATAAATAAATAGAAGACTAATTCAAGCTTTGAGGGTTTTGCTCTACTCCTCTACTATCTCACTGCTAGCAATATAATCCATTACCCAGAAACACCAGCAGTCTCTGGCTTGGCAAGGCCCCCATCTCTACTAGATCTTTATCAAGTAGTATTACAAGAAGTTGAACTTTTGGCAACATCTTTTGGATCTCCTGGGAATTTTAGCACTTCCCAATGAAAGCGTCCAGATAACTGCACAGCACAATGCTTCAGGGCTATTTCTTGAACTGTGATACCTCACAGAACATGACAGTGGCATTTGGTCACAATGTCTTTTTTTTATATTTAAGATTGACACTTGCTGCAATTACCCTTTCCACAAGATTCTGCTTCAGAGATGCACAGCCTCTCAAATTACTGACAGCCCTGCCACAAACCTGACTTTGTTCTCTTAACCAACTACTCCCCATGGCATTTCATTAAAGGAATATTTTGACCGAAAGCAGTCCTGCCAAATACCTTTCTGCTCATAGCTTGGTTTGTTGTTCCACTTCTGGCTGTCTTTGCTGAATGACATGCAGATTTGGAGGTAAGGCAATTAACAAGTAGAACAATTAATATCTCAAACTACCTTCATGCTGACTTTCTGAGAGAAAGGGTTAGACTTTCCCCAGTAACATGACATCTAAACAGTATATTAACAGTTCTTACATTCACGCAGCCTCCACCACCACGGATCTTCTAGCACCTCAGATCTGTGAGTAGAAGCCAGCCACTGCTTCCTTTGGAGTTTCTCTGAGAATTCAACAGCATTTTTGCGTCTAAACTTGGTTGAAGACCTATCTGTAGGAACAGAGATACTATCCTCACCTGCCTTAGGGTGTAGCATGAGCTTAACACATCACAGTTAAAAGGAAAGGACCGCCATAAGTCAGAGCTGAAATTTTTAGCTGTTCGAGTGGTCAGTTCTGAAATACCAGTTTAGGCAAACTTCTGTCAGTTCTTGAAATACGTAAGACTTCATCCCTTGAGAAGAGCTGAGGATATGCTGACGTCACGTGAGTTCACTATCAGGCCAGCATTTAATACTAGAATTGGTGTATATTCTGAGAATGGTCCAAAGTACAAAGCAAATGTCCTCCCACAGACTTTTCTGGACCCAATCATCAAGTAAAATATTAGTTGTGATAATTTTACAAAAGAAAGACTTCTGATTGTTGAAATGTCATTTCAGGGCAATTTTGTGCTTGCCTTGCATCCCATGATAAGTATCAGGGGAAAGAAATATATATATCAGCTCCTTAAAGAAGAGAAACTGTGTCATATCTACCTTTTAAAAGGATCTTCCAGGATCAAAGCAAAAACCAATAGAAGCTTTATAAAAACAGTGCAGTTTTACATCAGGGCTGAATTTAGCTCCAAATCTTTGGCTAAGACTTTAAAAAGTAGCAAAAGAAACTGGAGAAGGAAAAAAAAAAAAAAAAAGACAAAAAAAGGACAACACAAGGTCACTACAATGGAAGAGAAATAACTGATAAAAGGTGCTCTGTTTTTTTCTTTTCCCAGATGTTGAAAAGTTGTTGTTTATTTAGTCAAAATGCTAATTCCAACTTTACAACAAGAAAAAGAGAGTACTAGAAGGCAGTAGTTCAGCAGATCTGTGTTTGAGCAGAGTCAGAGTAGTAGCTCTCAAGAAAATACACAAAAACAAACAAAAAGGAACAATTAAACCAGCTGGCTGCCCTAGCTGTGGCTTCACTCACTTCTGCCCTTAGTTTAAAATCACTCCTAAATGAGTTATTTTCTTAATTTATCCCAGTCAATGTACAATGTACTCAGAGAGTGACATTTCCTGGTAATAACAGCAAATACACTTTTGAGGGTATCCCTCATTCCCACCACACAGTCCAACCTCTTACACTATCAGCACTACACCAAACAAATCCCCGCATCCCAGAATACTGACGTAAGCTTGACCACTTGATGCCAGTTGACACACTTGTAAAAGTGCTCGGTAGGTACCCAATTATCTATTGCCCATCCTGAAAGGCATTCCTGCTGACAATGAGTCTGTATTTCATCCCATTGGCAAACGGGATGGGCAAAGTATGGTTTATTTACTGTAGAGATGTTCTCTCGCTTTCACATCTTCTTAGAACAAATACTATATCCATACATTTTACCATTAAATATTTGGATTTGACTATTTCCTTTTATTTCACCCAAGTTTTCATTCAGGCCTTGAAATGCAAAGACTTCACTTACTTTCTCAGTTTTAGGCGTCTGTAAACAGGTTCAGAAATTGAACTGAAATCTCAAAAATGTAGGGGAAAAAATTCTGAGATTCACAATTCAACAGTTTCATACTGAAGAAACTTGAAAAAACATCCCTGAGCATAAGCTCCAAGCCAGCTAAGAAAAAAATCACAATTCTCTAATAAAGACCAAATAAAAAAGTCCACTTATCCAAAGTCTTGCTTCTTGAGCCCACAAGAAGCCTTGGGCTGGCTGTGGAAAATTTGTTGCCCTTTCCTTGACATTTCCTAAACCTTGAACTTTCATATAAGCCTTCAAGCACTTGTAAGAGGGATATAGGTTAAAAAAAAAAAAAAAAAAAGATGGGGAACAACAAGAGATTACTCAGATGCATACAGTAGTCATTCTGGGATTGTTCCCACTGTTACATATAGCCAAGATCATGATTTGTGTCCGGCGTACTCTCGCTAATCCCAGTTAATGCAACTCCCCTCACTTTGAGATGTGGCTGCAGCCAGTTACTCTCATTCTAAAACATCCAGGTCTTCAATCTTTTTCTAGCCATCATCATCCTTCTATTAGAAAATAAGATCTAAAAGGCACAGGTATTCTTCCTCACCCACAGATTATACAAACTGTGAAGTATTTGAAAGTTGTTTCCAAAACTTGTACAGTCTTCATCACACATTTACTGTCATCATTGTGAAGCATTGTGAGACTTCTACAATACAGCAAAAGCCTGTCTCCAGAGCCAGCTATGGGCATCTACCTACCTTTCACCACATCACAACTTTTCCTTGTATTTCCTTGTGTAATCCTTGTATAATCTGTGTGTTCCAGATGTAACTGCATATGGTTGCTTGCCCACTAGATTTGCATCTTGGCAATGCTTTTCAATACGCATCCTGTGTAAAATAAAGTCTAAACCAAAACTAGAAACTGTGATGTTCTGAAAAGATAGCAAAGAAGTCAGACAAATGCACCTTGAGATACAGAACGCAGCACTGATGTAATAGGAAAATGAACTTCATTTCACTGGCAGACAAATCCTGCTGCCTTGCTCAGTTAGTCCCCCAAGCTGGAACAGTACTGTGACAGAGCATAAGTCAGATCTCAATCATTTCATCAAATTTTTTTTGGTTGTGTGCGGCTAGTAGGATCAGAGCACACCAACTGGGACACACCATTTGATCTCGTCTATTTCCTAAGGCTTGAGGCTTAAAGGGAACCTTAGACCATTACAAATCACAGAATAGCCTGAGTTAGAAAGAACCCACAAGGATGACCGAGACCAACTCCTGGCCCCACACAAGACCACCCAAAATTCAAACCTTGTGTCAGAGAGCATTGCCCATTTCTTGAGCTGTGACAGGCTTGGTGCTATGATCGTTTCCCTAGGGAGCCTGTTCCAGTACCCAATCACTCTCTGGTGAAGAACTGCTTTCTAAAACCCACTTTTACAGCTTCTCCAAAGGAAAACAGCTCCACCTTTATCCACTGATCTGCTGTTTTCCTTTGTGCACCACCATGAAAGATCTGGCTTTGTCTTCAAGTACCTGTTGGGTATCCTTCTCAGCTACCCCAGGGATGACGAAGAACATCCCATATGTACACCACTAATTATCTGTCTAAAACTGGAGGACCACATCCACACTACTTATTGGGAATACTCTACAGCCTGTGTCACTTTCAGACCTGTGACTGGGATCAGTTGGATGAGTAGTTTGTTAAGGGCCACACCACATTATTTTAACACAGCACAGAACATCATACATCAGTATTTGAATAATAGCATGGGAGCAGTGTCCAAGAATAGCTTCCCGTTCAGCACAGGTCATTACATTTTGTACAGTTACTACAAAATCAGACATAGCAACCAGAGATGAAGCAGACCTAATAAACATATATACTATACAATATATACATATTATATATTTTTAAATCTAATTGATTCTTACCTTACATTACAAATTGAAGTCTTAAGGGCTATCACGGCCTGACATGTTATTTAGTCCTGAAAACTGTGGATTCTTTATCTAGTTGTCAGTATTTTCAGGGGATCCTAAATCCCAAACTGTATGTACCAGAAAAGCACCATCCCAACCAATATTTGGTATACAGACCAAAAAATCTATTTCAGTTCATTATATATGTTTTTATAAGTACACGCTCTTCTTTCCACTGCACTGAATTGGAACATATATTTAATTGCTCATACGTTGACCACGATGTAGGAGGGAATAGCAGAGAAGTCTTAATGATGAAGAAACAGTAGAAGTGATACCTAATAATTTTTGCTTGGTATTCAGAAAGAAGCAGAACAATACAACGTATTAGTTTGTATTAACAAATCTATTATTTTGCCCAAGATGGATAACAGGTGAATCAGCTTGTTTTTACCACTGAAATTCTGTTTGCTCCTTTTGAATGCTGTCAGTGTTTACACTCTTCCTGACTTCTAAAACCCCACCAGTACACCACATTTGGGGGGCCTTTTTCGATCGACTGCAGAACACAAATTCAAAGCTTTTTTGTGTATAATCACAGCAGACTTTTTTTTCCTCACCTCTATCCAGTAACAGAGGTATTCTGCTGTATTGGTCTTCATTAAAAAGAAAAAAAAGACTTTTTAAAAACTTTCATGCTGCCTTTTCACATGGATTTATCTCAGAAGTTTTAGTGGCTGTTATCAACTTTCCACACTTCATAACTTCTGGACTATATCAAATGCTGTTAGTGTCCCTTTTTCTATCTGTTATAAATTGCTTTTTTATTTCTAATCTCTGCTTTCACTTCAACACTAAGCCAGAAAAGGCTTTTAGTTTTTTTCTTGCCTGTAGAGCCATGGATTTTGGACTATCTAACTTACCTTTGCTTTTTAAGAACCTCCAATTTTCAGCCAGACTACTCAGGCTCTTATGTTTTTGTGGAGATGATATCACATTCATCCCCTTCTTGTTGCATATAAAGTTTGCCCCGGGTTCTAGTGGTTTTTCTTATTGGACCCTTTCTCAAGGATAAACAGCTTCAGGCTCAGAGTTTTTGCTCTGAAGATTTTTACTTCCTTTTTCATCGTCAGAATAACCTTACTTGTACCACTAGTTACTGCCTCCCCAACCCAGCCCTTGTAGTGCCACCAGCTGAGTGTCTGCATGGCCCGTCTGCCATCTCAACTATCTTATTTACGACCAAGCTGTCACCTTCAATATTTATGCGCATCAGTACCTCTAAATGAAAGACAGAAGTAAGTCTAAAGGAGAACTGAGTTCTCTGAAGCCCCGGGTTATCATTTCCAAACAGCTCCCCTCTTTGCAAAGAGAGGGATTCTGGTTTTGAGCACCTAAGCACCTCTGAGCAGCAGTTTTGGTGGTGGGCACCATGAAATCCAGATCAGAATTTCAAATTGTAAGACCTTCAATTTTTCAAGTCACTCAGAGGAAAGTGGACAATTATCAATTTTATGAGGCCCTTGGGAAAAGTTCAGAAATAGTGAGGTTATATTTGAAAATTGTTTGCAAACAGAAAAGGTGCCTTAAATTGCCTCTTCAGTTCACAGAAATAATAGGTTTCAGCAGAGTTAAGATGCTAGGAGTTTTAGAAGTGTCACTGGGAAAAAAATAATGGAAAGTGCTCAAAATGTTGGTACATCCTTGTAGCTCAGAGTGCAGTATATGCCTATTGTTACCTCTATGCACTAATTACAGAGAAGGGAAAAGGGCAACAATAAATAAAAAACAGATGGGGAAATGTCATCCTGTTAATCCAACTCTGTCCCCTTCTAATTCATAGGAAGCATTTTATTTCTGGGTCACAATGGGTAGTGCTACAGCACATTTTATATGCTGGGAGTTTTTACAGAAGAGGGAGTTCTTACATTACATCTTTTCCTGACATTTTCTGACACTGATTTTTTTTTTCTTTACCCTATAACAGAGCACATGTAGCACATCTGCATGCACAAGCATACAAAATCAGGCTGTATTATTTAGTTTATAACTTTAAAAGTTCACAGGTACTTGTTCATGATTCATGTAGCTCTTACGACATCCATAATAAGTACACAGTAAGTGAGAGGAACATCAAAATTAGCACAAACAAATCACTAAAGTCTGCTCAAGACTCACAAGGGGACAGATTCAAAAGTGCTCAGTAGCCAATTCCAGTGTAACCTTTATCTCCTATCTGTAGGACCTAGTAATCTAGCTTTCATTTTATATGACACCAGCTCACAGATTTTTGAAATAAAAGACCTTTAAAAAATACTATACGTCCCATACGTACTGTATAACACACCCAAACCTGTCCTCATTGCTGATTACAACAACTGATTACCAGGATGCAAAGCTGTTATGATACCCGATGGGATGACGGATGTAGGAGCACAACCATCGCTCATCTCAGGTAACAATGCATCAGTCTCCTTTCACCTGCTCCTCCAGTTACAGATTTGTTCTGTTTCATCTGTCTGAATAAGACTGCCTACCAAAAAGGCACAGAAGAGATGAAGAGTCTAACTCGTGTCTGATTCTCCACACTGCTACTACTGTTGGTCTCCCTGATGGGCCAACAGACCCCTGCAAAAATGTGCAGATACATTGAGAAAGTTGTCCATAGCACACACGTACACATTTTAGCATTGCAAAAGACATCTTACAATGCGGATACTAACTGGAATTTCATGCAGTTCAAAAGATGCATCTATTTGCCAATTGAAAATCAACAGTGGCATTTTCAGTTCAGCAAAAATAGCTGGAGTGGTAAGTATTTCAAGTGCCAGAGTTACTGGTTTCTATTTATACACAAGGAAAAAGTAAAAAAACCGGCCTGAATCAACACCACTTTTACCATAATGTTGACAACTGCCATTTCAGAGCACTATCTAGAATGTGAGAATTCACAATCATTTACAAACATTAAGGAGCAGAGGGCAATAAAACACCTGCTGCAGTTAAGCAGAAGAGGGTAAGAGACTTGCCCAGGGCAGATAAGAGCTCCGTGGAAGCAGCAAAAGCAGATTGTTTTTCACTTGTGCTCACCAGCATGTCTCACCTTGCTCTCAAAAGCGGACTAACGGATGTTCTGAGAAGAAAGGACACACATCATGCTAGACTACATACAGCAAATATTAAAATTTCTTCATTTGCTTCTGGAAAAACAGAACACAGAGCATACTTCAGGAGTTTCATAGGGTGTTTTTATCTTCATATCTCCCTTCGAAGTAATTAAGATTTACATGATAAAGGACTGAGGTGCCATGCTTAATGTACTCCAGGCCAGAATACTAAACAACAGAAACACATGGAAATTATTTTGAGCATGGCAGCTTCCCTAGTTTCAATTCTCCAAAATATCCCAGTCCTTCAGACCTCAGGCTCACAGATTTTGTTCTTGGATCAAGCATGGCAAATCTGCAGATACACTAGCTTATGATCCAATAAAAACCAGACCCCAAGACCCCTCCAAAATGTCTTGCTCAGTTTTCAAATTCCGTTTTCAATGGCAAGGGTAGATTATATTTAGCTCGTGTTCCATTAAAAATTGCCTGTCTTTAAACAAGGTGCTGTTTTTTATTCTTTCTGTCTTCAGTTATATAAGACTTCACTGCTGTCTCCACTATGATAACACTCCAACAGTCTAAAAAATAGATTTCAGGTGTTCAACATGAAGGAGGTTGTGTGAGTTTAACCTTCCTTGGGATCCTTGTGAGCTTTTTGTATTTAATACTTGTTTTATCTGAAGCCTGTGGAGGTTCTAAAATATTAGAAGACACACTTTCTGAGAACTACCTTTCTAGTAGCCTGAAGATATACCCTTGATGTTGGGCAACAAAGTTATTCTCTGTAATCCCCTTGATGTTGTAAATGAAAAAGAGGATGGAGCTAACATCATCTGAACTTTGGGCAAACCATTTGCTCAAAAGCACCATCAAAGAACCAAGCCTGGCCAAAAAAAAAAAAAAAAGAAAGAAAAAAAAGAAAGAAAAAGAAAGAAAAAAACCTTAAAAAAAAAAAACACCCAACGCATACACAAAATGAAATTGGTGCAAATTAACTTCATTGTATTTGGAGACCCATACAAAACAAAACCCACCACAGTCTATAAAGCAAAGTCAGAGAAGACAAGGATTGAAGTTGTAGCTTCACAGTAGCCATCTTTTAACAGCTTTCCTTTTTCAACACTTTAACCTAGAGGAAAAAAAAAAAAAAAAAACTTCCCATTGTTATGCCCCTATTCAACCTTCATTCGAAGTCATTCACTATGCATTAATTACCACTTTCTTCAATGCACCGGGAAGCTCCCAAACATGCTCCTGTTTTCAAAGAGGCACACTTCCATGCCTAAGCTTTTTATATGCAGAGCCTGTTGAATTTTTTTTTTTCCTTCGCATACTTTGAGATTCCCCTAAATTTTGCATACTGTAACTGTTCAGAAAGGGGGGGGTGTGTGCAGGGGGCGAAAAGACAAAAGGCTGATTTCATGCTTCCAGAACAGTTGTTTGCATCTCTTTCATTTTTCCTTCCAGCTGTGAGAGGCAGCAGAAGGTTCTTTAGCAGGTGTCCTGCCTGCCCTATGGTAATTTTTAACTTTCCTTCACTTTCTTTTATGTCTGTTGCATTCGTAGAGACATTTTCTCTCCCCTCAGTGCCTTATTGCTGTTTTTCCCGTTTTTTTCTTCTTTAAACAAAATACCTGATCTTTCCCATATTATGTCATTCTGTTCAGCTGTGGACTTAGATTACAAAAACAAGCAAAGAAGAAATGTTCAGAAGTCCTAATTTATATATTAAATCGTAGCTTTTTTGTATTCACACCATAGACTTTCATCACTAAAACTACACATATACCACACAGGCACAGCTGACAACCTGACAGACAAAACCATCTTCAGTATCAAAACTGACCATCCGTATCCTAAACCTCAAATCAGATAACAACTGTCCTGCTACCCAGTGTCCCCATCCCCACGTCAGCAGTTGTAAGGACTCCCATGGGCTGAACATGTGAACGAAATTAAATATTCACATAAGTCTTTGGAAGGTTACACAGAAAGAAGTTCTGAGTTCATTGGTCAAAAGTATATTTTTCTTTAAGGACAAAGAACTATTTTCCAGAGCAAAACTGCATCTCCCGATCTTGATTTTATTTGCAAAGCCTCTACATGAGGGAAAACATCATGTAAAGATAAAGGAAATGGGAAAAACTGAAGCTCAGAACTATGAACCCTTTGAAGAAATTCAGGCACCTTCATCAGAGGGAGTTGTTTCCAGATTTTAAAGAAGAAACACCACAATGCAAAGGCCTATGTATTCACAGCATAGTTTGTTCTGCTCTAATATTGCAAACATGCAGATAGATAATGCTAACCAGTGTTCCCAAAACGCATCTTGATTAAAAAAAACACATTTATTTTTTGCAGACTCCTTCTGTATATATTACTTCAATATGTATAAGCTGAACAACAGATGACTTGAAGCTAAGATGGTCCGTTATTGATTTTATCAAGGTTAAAAGGTCACTGCCATCTCCATAGCTTTATGGTCACAATAGTTTGAATAATCACATTGCAGTGTAAATGCCCCAGTCCTCACCCCTCACAAAAGGCCTCATTCACTGAAAATCATGCAGGTGATTTTTAATAGGTACTGATGTCCTTTAATTGTTTTCAACACTGTGCAGTGGGCAGTGAGTACTTAAGATCAGTATAATATCTATTGAAATCACTGCAAGAGGAATAACAGTGAAGATTTTCTGATTTGACTACCATTTCCATGGACAAATATAATTAGAGTCCAACACAGTTTAGCTTCCTCACAGCAAAGCTATAAACACATATATATTCTTTTAAGGGTTCAAATCATGATAACTCTCTCCCACTTAAAATGTGGGGGTTTGGGGTTTGTTGTTTTGTTTTTAAATGGTTATCTTTTTAACAATTTAGTTTTTGGATTGCTAATAAAAAAAAAAATCAATTTAAATTTCCATTTTTATTATGTGTCAGTATACAATGGCAACCTGCTGTTTGAAAAAAAACCAACATATTTCCTACCTTTTTCCTGCAGGGAAAGTTGCATCCACGAGAGGATAAAACGGGAAGCAGGTGAGAAGAGGTCAGGCAAGAGAGAAGTTGATTTTCTGCTGAGGGAAGGAAAAAAAAAGTTCCATTCAGTCAACACAATTCAAGTGCAAGGACGTGTCTGTATGAGAAAATATTTCTAAAATGGAAATATTTATAGCTATTTTTAATTATTGCTTTTTAAAGATATCGTAACAGGAAGAAAAAGCTCATTGTTTCACTGATTTGTACTTAGAGTCTGACAGTTATCTTCCTAAAATTGATTTTTTTTCCATTTTCATAAATCATCTAAGTGCATTTTGAAATGTAAACACCAGTCCTTCTGCAGCAAAATGCTGAAGGTCCCCTTTTTCCTTATCTGCTTTTTCGAGTATACTGTAAGTTTTCACGTCATTTTGCTACACGTGCTACAAATGCATACCCACATCAAGCTAACGCCTTCATATTTAGAACTAGTCAAGCAGTGGACGTGTTGCCAGTGGCCCCCATGGCTTTCCTGCAGGATCAGACCCATGGGGTGAGCACACCCCTCCTGCACACAACACCAGGGCCATCAGCTCTCCCAAGCACGGCCAGCCACAAGCAAACAGGAAAGCTGCAGGGCTAATCCCTGGAAAACGGTTAAATTTACAGGTCACGGCTTGCAAAATAATGATCTAGCTCTGTATCTGCTGCTATAAGACACTGCAAATTTTATTTTATGATGAGCTCAAAAGATACAACAATGAGAACAGCTGCTTTGATTGTTGATTACACAGCACTCCGCACACTGCTAGGATTTCTAGGTGTTACAGTAACATAAGTAATTTGTACTATTTCATAATTCTAAGATATTCTCTGTGTCTGAGGAAATCCCTGTGCTGCTGGCTGACACCCGGTGGAACACCGTACTGGGGAAGGAGCCTCTGTGTGGTCCTCCTTATATCTGGTCTCAGTATTATGAAGCGACAAATGAGACAGACTGGAGCTTGCTAGAGCGTGGCCATCTGCATGCACCCAAGGGCTGATTTTGCTTTTCACATATTGTATTCTACAATATCTTATAGTCTGAAGAATGCCACTGCCATTTGCAAATGAAAATTACTCAGCATGGGAGGGAAGAGACCCTCACAGTTATGCTGCAAAACGTTTCATCTCATTTGTTGCATTATCCCCTAATAGCTCAACGCCAAATAAAAATTCTTTAAGGCAGGAAAACCACACACACCCTTTGTGTACAAGAAGCCCTGATCTAAGCTGCTGAGTTTGGGTAAGCTGTTACATTTTATCGCGGTGTCTGAATGGCTGATGTCCTACAGCCATAACCAGTAAAAACAACAGCTTCAGACTTTGTTTTCAAAGAAGGGCTGGCTGTCCAGTTTTCCATGGAAAGCTTCAAAGTCCAGTTGATCTCACAGACTGTAAGTAGAGTAGAAAGAAAAGCCCTAAACTTAAAGTATATGCTATTTTATGAAAGTAGAGAGGTGCCAAGTCCCACTGAAGGATACCTGAGCACTCAGCCTTGGCAGCCCTGGCAGTGCACTAAGTCCTTTCTAACTCAAGCAAGTATATGTGACCAGCAAATTTATACTATTTAATTTCTTAAATCAGACAACACAGAAACGCGTTCCCATTATAAACACAAAATACATTCAGAAAACCAGTGTGGGGAAAAGTCTTCTTATGTGAAACAAAGCGACGCATGCAGCCAATAGGTCTTCTGGCAGCCTCTCGCTGTTATTTCCCACTAATGTGTACTTTCAGAAATTACAGACCACCACAGAACACACTTCAGGCTGCACAGAGCAAGTGCCTTTCAGGAAGAGCAACCAAAGGGTCTATTAAAACTGAACATTTAACTAATTTGAAAAACAGATCTATATTTGGTTTATGTTTTGGTACAAAAGTTTAAACAGCTTCTGCTGTTTTCATTACACTGTTGACTTTAAAGAGAGGGGTAATTAGGGAATGTTGTGAATCTGCTTGTGCATTTGGTTACAAATAACTTCTGTAAATAAAACAAATAAATGGAGTAATCCAACACTTTATGCACAGACAGAACAACCGCCCTGTACCACAGATGTTCTGAACAACCGTGCCCACCAATCCCCAACCAACAGCAACACTGCGGTATTCATAACCAAAGCATCCAGCCAGGAGACTGGCAGCAATGACAACAGGATTACTTGTGCTGATGTTCTTCAGCGTGCACAAAGAAAAAACAATCTAAGAACTAATCTACTAGCTTAACTTGACCATCTGAAGAGCTGTTTTTCCCCTCCAGGTACACCCTGACCACTCCCTTTCCCTACACAGACATTCCAAACCTTTTAAACCAGATGTCTCTAGAGAACACAAGCTCTAACTTTCAGCTTTAAGCCTTCTTTTCTGATTAAAAAAAAAACAAAAAAACTTTCAACTTCCACCAGAACCTTGGTGGCCATCGCTCACCTTGTGAGCCCTGCACACAACAAGGAGTGGCTCTGGACCCTCGGGTCTCTTGTGCAGCACAAACCAACATCATCACACTTGGCAACCCTTGCACTTAGTGCTTGGTCGTTACTTCCCCTCTGATTTGTTGCTGTTTGCTGTTGTGCATGCAGAAGATGACACAGACATCTACACACACACACATGCACAGAGTGACAAGATTCCGTATACATCCATTACTTGCTAAAGAACATTCCGAGTACTAAAAGCACTGATCCACGCCAGCTGTGTGCTTATATTTGCAGATGTAAAGTGATAAAGCAGATTCTAAGAAAAATATAGCACAAGGATGACAGAAGTACAAGCAAATTTGTTCACTGCAGAGTGGTAGCTAGTTCACAAAACTGAAACCTAAGAGACTTGAGGTAGAGCTCTGCTGCTGACCTTTTATTCGTGTTTCATTTAAACCTGCTAGTACAGACCTGAACTAAAAGTACCAAAGCTGTGGAGAAGGTAATTTTCAAGGCTGGAGAGTTATAAATCCTCACCTTGTTCCATCAAATCAGCCTCTTTGACCTCTCCAACTTAAACTGAAAAGCCTTTGGGGGCACAGACTCTCTAGCTGTATTTTTACAGTGTCCAGAACAAAGTGGTCTGTTATTACTTGGACACTTCTTGGTGCCATTATAACATAATTAAGCACACAGTTCTCAGTGTTTGCATGGAAAAAGTTTGGCAGGAGTACCTCAACTGAACTGTGGGTGCATTCTCTTCTTTCCAGCTTCAACACTGCTGTGGCTGTGTCCACATTACATTATACATTAGCATTTAAGGTCAAGAGTGAGCTTTTGAAACAAAACTCCTGATATCCTCGTTTGTTGTACTCATCCCAGTGATCTCAAAGCACAGAAACTGGATTTCCTTCACATGAAACTGAACTGGAAGCAAGTGTTCACAAGCACATCTAATTCCATTGCTAACATCTTATTCATCATATTACTTGTGGACTTTTGGTCCACAAAGCTAAGCTAGAGGCAGTTTTGAACTAATAGTACCCAAAATACAGCATGGATGTGAAACTCCCCTTAGCATCAAATCACCTTGACTTTATGGTAGATGTAACCTACACCTACTCACTTTCACGGTCTTAAAAGGGCTTCCCAGACACTAGTGAGTCCTCCAAGAAAATGAACTACTATCACCCCTTCACGAGTAGAGAGGGAAGAAACCACAAACAGTGGTTTGTTCATGTTTATGAAGCAAACTTCTAATTTCCTTTTAATCTTCCTCGCAAATTCTCTTTATAGTCATATATGTAAAACATAAGGGTTTTTTAATAAATTATATCAAATAGAAAGATTGTAAATAAATCACAACATTTAAACTTAGGAGTCTGAATGCCATTCCTATCTTTGAGACATCTTTTTATCGTATACTACCTTATCTTCAGAACTACTGTGGCCCCATCACCACGGGGTCTCAACTTTCTGATGTATTTAGTATACATCTCTTTTTCATGTGAAACAGGATAGTACATTATTCCCCCTCTCCATTTTTTTCCCCTTTAAATACAGAAAGGGAAGAGACAAAGACTAATTCACCCAACCAAAGTTCGTTTGACATTTGGTGACAAAGCAGGAATTCAGTCCAAATATCTGCAATTAGCAACCATTCTGTTCTATGTAATTTGTAGTTTTTGGGCTTCCTTTCTGCCACAGCCCTTAGATATTTAACTCAACACATTTATACACCAAATGCACTGATTTTTAAAATTCTTTTTTCTTTCTCTATTGAAGTCACTGTGTTTTATTTCAGGCTTTCTTATCTGAAGTATCTGCACAGCACACAAAACATTTTACAAGCTTCAGTGTAAACAGCAAAAAAAACCCAAACACCTCAGCACATACATTGATGTAAATTTATTTTTATGGTCAATTACACAAGTATTAAGAGAATTGAGAGTAAACACTCATCTTGTGTTAATTGCAACTGATTAAGGAGTAGTAAGCACCAACAAACCCCACGAGTCTGACTGTGTTAATTGTGCGCTTATTTTCACCTGTAACCCGTTACTACTTTTCCCATCATTAAAAGAGGAAAATTCCCTGAATAAATGAGAATAATTTCTATTCCCTGAATTAGAAGAGACAGTAAAGTGAGCACTGTACGCCACAAACATAACATAATACTTCAAGTGCTTTTGAAGAGCATTACAGGAAAATGCATCATGAAGAAGTGATCATAGAGAACGGCAGCACACACTGATCCACCGTCCCATCAAATATTAAGACCACTTAATCTGGGACTATTAATAATAGCATTTCTCCTCTACCTCAAAAAGGCAAGTTTATTGCTTTCGAAGCAAAAGGGTGTAAAAACTGCTCTAAAAACAAAACAAAACAACCCACTGTACTAAAGATGTATACTACATGATCTGGTGATCCTTCTGTTATAGATGGGAGTATTGATCTCAATAGCATGTGATTCGAAAGACAAAACAATGCCTAAAATTAATCAGTAAAACTAGTTGGTAAAACTAACCTGGTTGAGAGAATTAGCAGCTCTTCTTACACCTGGCTTTATAACTGGATTTAAGACAACTGATGGCAATATAGAGTATGTGCTGCTTAGTTTTTAAGTCTACCTTCAAACAGAATCAAATCTCTTAATGCCAAAAAACACCGTCTACTGGCATAAAATCTGTATAATACAGACTGCAGGATTTTATCCTTTTAATCCTATACTGAGGTGAAAAAACATTCCCTGGATTACACATCTTCCAACACAGAAGATGCAAATGCCAGACTTTCTCAAAGGAGTTTATGCCAAAAGTCCATGCCACTGAAAGCAGAAACCTCATTTCTAATATAGAGGTTCACCTCTCTACTACTTTTCCCTGTTGTTTTGTACAACAACTACCATTGCTAGACTGCATAAACCCCAGCATTTCAATCCTAGAGCACAAACATGACCCTACTTCTCCTGGCTATTTTTAGACGATTGTTGTGGGATCTGCTTGTTGCTAAGTCTCAAATTGTTGCACTCCAATTACGGTTTGGCAGATGAATTCTTGCACTAACTTCTTCCTCCAAAAACATGACCACACACCCAATCACATCTTGTCTTCCTAATAATCCAGACACTATCCTAAGGAATGGATATCTTGGTAGGTGTTTTTTTTCCTGTCTCCCTCTCAAAATTTCAAGCACTCACATTAGAACCAGTGGCCACATCGCAGCATCTCCCCAAACGCTGTGTGTTCTATGTTATTTCTCTCAGCAAGACTGGTAGTGCATCTGCCATATTGTGGCTTCCGATATTTCTTCCTGAGCCTGTCTGTACAAAACAATCCTATCAGTTTAGCCGTAAGTGATGAGGGGGAAATGCCTGCTTCCTTTTAGTTCATTATTATGGAAGCTTTTTGAGCTTTACATTTCTTGATACTTCCCTATTGAAAATACCGTTATTTGGCATTCCAACAACTGCAAAGGTTCTTTTCATTTGTGAATGAAGAGCCACCTTCTGTATCCCTCTACTATGATACTCAGTTTCTCAGAAGATTTTTGTCCAAGTAAGACTGAAATCTATGAATGTGTATTCAAAACAACATTCAAATAACTTGGTAAATTTTTCTCTACGCTTTTTTGTTGACTTTCACTTAAATAAAAAGAAATTTCAAGTATTTGCTAGTTGCCCTTGGAAGACTTTCTTTTCCCTGCTGGTTAGTTGACATTAAGGTTTCTTCACATTCCAAGCTGCTTTGTATTGCTTTCAAGACTTGATGACTGGGATTGTCTGTTCAGAAAACCAATTGGTTTACTGAAACAAAAGACTGTAATTTCCACATTTTCCAGTACGGCAGTTTAACTCCTCCTTTGTCTGTTAAGCTCTATGAGGCCAATCAAGTTAAATTAAACAACTAGTCAAACCTGCTGTGGTAAAATATAGAAAAGTCATTTTTGTCACCAGCACTCAAGCCTTAGAAACGATACCATGCTGACCAGTACTTTAGCCGTAAAATACCTTTTGTTAAGCCTTTAACTTAAAATTAGGTCATCACTCATCCATCGATGCGACTCTTTTAACAAGAATTTCGTGTCTGAGAATAATACACTCAGCGCTGTTTTCCTGTTAGGACTTCAGTACTATAATTATTCATCTATTTCCAGACCCTGACTCAGAACTGAGGATGTGCTATATTTTAGTGGTTTCTACAACAACTGCAGACAATGGTCAGGTGAATAAACTGTGGTATCCTCAGGTCTGACAAGCATGGTACTCCACTCACCACTGACCTACCAAGGCAGAAAAAACTTCAATTTTCTCCCCAACTCTCCTGCAAATACATGTCTACCGTTTTTCAGTCAAGACAGATCTCAGGTCAGTAAAATAACTCACTAACACTGCTTCTTGCATCCTTGCAACAGCCAACAAAGAGCCTAAGTATTACTGGAATCTACAGCTACCTAAAATCCCTTCATCTTAAGTAATTCTAGGTACCTGCTCCCAGACTGGCCCAACAGAACTGCCAGTAGTAGTTTGAGGAAAGAAGCTGCAGTCAGGCTGGCTATTTTTCATCATAAACTGAACTTTGGTATTGAATGGACTGTTTTAAATAAACTCCCTATTGCTAAACATGTAAAGCAGTTCATTGTACAATTTGCACAAAGGCCTAATGTGCAACATTTCTTAGTATTCTTGATTTCCTGTGAGATGATATATCTCAAATTCTAGTTCTACACGAAGAAAAGGAAAAGGATAAAAACCATATTTCCTCATGTTGGGCCTTGCCTCCGCGCTTCAGTCTTCTCCCAAGCCATTCCAATCTGTTTCTCGGGGAATTCCAGAAGAGCCTGTAAGGCACAGACCATTCCCAGGGGTGCAGGGCCAGGGATGCCAAACGCAGGCGGCTGCCCACTTTACTACTGCTTATTCTTTATCCAGCAGTTACTGAGGCTTTTGCTAAAAGGTCATCCCTCTTGGGAAATACCATCAAAGAATTATACCTACAAAAGGCTGGTGTAGCGGTATAAATGTTACAATGGGGTAAGAAGTACTCAAAACATGAATTGGATTCAGAGGCTTAAAGACTATTTCCCCACAGCAATGAAAATGTTTATTTAAATCTCCTTAGAGCTGGAGGCTGAAAGTCCCTGGCTATAAGTAAATACATGTGTGTATGTGCACACATACACAATTATTTTCACATGAGTCCCGAGTATGAAAGAAGTACTCTCAACTTTGCGTAATTCCAGCTGTTGGGAGACTATAGTAAACTCATTTTATCACAGATCTTTTGTTCAATACGATAATTAATGTTCCCTCATAGGAAGGCATTCCATTTTTCCACAAATGTAGTTGCTCTGGAGTGATACTGCATACAGACATAGATCTAAAGAGATGCAAACAGACTTTAAAGCCTAAACTGACATAGGACTGAAGTTTTGCAATGAAACAGAGCCAAACTTTCAAATACGTTATTTGGTGCTATGACAAAAAAGTATTAAAAAGTAGTGTTGTTTTCTAGTTAACTGTGGATGGCTCAGTGCTCCACGAAGGTTGCTATACTAAATCCCTCTTAACAACTCTCAAATCCACAAGCTCTTCTCCTGCCAGCTGGTGCAGTCCCACACTGCATGAAAAGGATGCTGAGCTGGGTCAGCAGCAGGGCTTTATGGCCAAGGAAAATTTCAACTTTTAATCCTCTCCTGGTACAAATTCCTGTCCCTATCATTTCAGTCACTTAACTCCTCTTGGTTTGAGACTCTGCTATGAATAATAATAGCTACTTAAGTTGCTTTGTTCATTACAGCATTTCACATTTTTATTTAGCTGAAAGGGAAAGAGGAAGAAAGAGTGGGTGGAAGAGAGAGTAAAATTAACTTCCCCCTCCCCCTCCCCTAATACTCATCTCCACCCCCAGCAATGGCTGAGAGGCACAAATACACCAGGACTCACACAAACACACAATGGCTGGGAACCTTGAACAATGTTCCTTTCTGAACAGTGACATCTCTGCACAAGCAGTCAAGCTCCACTTCTCCCGATGGAAAAAGCTGATATTCCCCTCACACAGTACTCACACGAAACAAGTCAATTATTTGTGTGAGCCCCACGGAATCGTCTCCATAACCCTCTCCAGGACCCTCAGGCCAACCCTTGACACAGGAGTGTAATCGTACAGCACGGGAATCAATTACACTTTTGGAGAGAGGGGTGGAAAAAATTACTTTGTAGACCCACCGCAAATTGCTAAGGCTGTCCTCTGGCTCTCTTGCTGCTCAAATCCAGGAAGCGCCTCTCAGTTTAATTTTCAATTATGTTCTCATCACAATTTACAACAGACAGTGTGTAATTTACGGCAATTACCTCTTCTGACGTCCCCCCTTTAAAAATTTCAGATAAAGAGACAGACAAAACCTGAAAGTGAGCCAAGCTCACCTGGCCTGCCTGCTGCATGAAGTTGACATTATGGGGAGAAAAAGGTATTCCTGACAAGGCTGTGAAGGAGATACTTTACAGAGTCGTGAATGCATGCTGACAACTAAATCAAGCAGAAGAGGAACATAATTGTTGTGGATGCATTCCTTTATTTGTTAATGCATATATACAATATCATAACAGCTGAATATTGTGTAAAGGGGTAATAGGTAACACAGACTGTCATTCTGGGTAAAGACTTTGCGGAAAAAATGGCTTCACTACAAAGTCACCCAAGCCACTTTTTTACTTTTTAAATCAACGTAAGTATGTAATAATAAAATAATAAAAAGTAAAATAGAGAATTTTAGAAGGACAGTTGAATATTTTTTAAAAGTGCATGCAATCATTTTACTTTCTGAAACCTAAGATACCTGAATATTTTGCAGGTATGGCTAATTTAACAAAAAATAAGCACTTGACTTGTTTGTTGCTAGTGAGTGGTATTTTTCTCCTACACTGATCTTTAAATCACATTATTTTTGTTCTCTTTACTATTTGCAGTTGAAATATTTTCATCTGAAACGTTTAATTCAGTAATAAATATCTGAGTGCCTCAAGGGGTATGTACTTTAGTAATTGGGTGAGGATAGACACAAAGACCATAACAATGCACCAAATGATGCCATCTTTATATTAACAATGACATGTACTGTGGTACTGTTCATTTTCCAAGATCTGAAATTAAAAGAGAAAAAAAAATCTGTGTGGAGCATAACTAATATAGTTTCTGGAACAAAATCTAGAGCTGCTAACAAATATTTTGACAGCCCAGCATTTTCAGTACAAAGAATAACTCAAAATTGGGTCAATTTCCTTGCAATTTAATTGTTGCTACAGATTTTTTTCACTTTTTCTGCACCATGAAGGTTTCTCACTTTTATGTTTTTAAAACAGCATTTTTTTTTAACCTTCAGTTTGCTTTGTTTACTCATAACACCACAAAAATGTTGGAATTGGAAAACATTTTTCCCAGAAGGTTCCTTCATCAAGAGTTCTGAACCTCAGAGTTCAGCTCAGGTATAAAAGCGTATATGAATATATACAGATGAAAGATAATTTAAAGAATTCAGGATGGTACCCTATTTAGACTGAAAATATACTGTAATATACATCTGAATTTTTAGGCAAAATGTTGAACTACAGATGGTGCTGTAGAATTTCTCCCCATTTTCCCTGGAAAAGAATAAACCTCAGTTATACTGTGAGCTATAAGGTCCAGTCAAACTATCTTTCCGAATGAAAGCCATCTTGCAGCGTTTTCAGACTGTGTACTCGTACTGTGTTAACATCATCTTCAGTCATCTAACTCATTGCTGCCTGCTTGCTTTAACCACTAGTCATTTTAGAACACAATGTTTATTGAATGGCAAAGCATGAATCACAGATACCTGCAGTAAACCGTGAACGAGTCAGGTGAGCAAGTGCTTAGAAAAAATGGATTGTGGACCTGATATTTAATAAGAGCCCCTCCTCCAAAGTACGTAAAGTCACAGAAGAGATGGGAATAAAAACAAGGAGGCACAAAGGCAGCTGTTAAGCATACAGTATCAGGTGAGCTGTTCAGCTGAGAACAGAATCCCAATCTCCCAAGTATCCATTTTCTTGATGGATAATGAGGACAAGGGGTCTGCATCATCTTAATCATGACAATGCAAGTTCTTGCTAGCAGAATAGGAAGAGAGTGAAGGCATTTTCCAAACTGGGGAAACTCCAGCAAACAACAGAAGAGGAACTTACCAACTTTAGCTTTGGGATCACACATTTTATAGAGGAATCAACAGAAAAGCATGAAGTTCTACATGTTCCCCTCTGATAATAGGTTCAAAAGAACATCTGTGCAGCTTATGAAGATACCACAAAACACAGGGTTTTTTTGTTGTGGTTGGTTTTGTTTTTAAAGCCCTTGAGCAAGATGAGGTTAAACACTGCATGGTGGAACAATGGATTCTGGTATTGAGGTGAACTTCATTGCTCTAGAGTAGTAACACCTCTCCACAGCTCCTTTCTAGTAGACATCACCTTCAGACAATCAATTAGCCTAAGTTTCCCACTGGCTCAGCAATTTGTTCCCATTTGTATCCCCAAGTAGCCAGTAGTGTGACTGTCCCAGAACCTACAGTGAGGGAGCACCACAAATAGAGCAAACTTGAGGAATTTTGCATGCAATTTTTTCAGCTTCCTTCCTACATAAGGATTTTGCATCAGTTTAACCGTGAGTAATGAATATATTCCCTTCAGCATGCAAGAACTTGCAAGTGAACTCTTTGCCTTAAGTCTGAGTAAACTCCCTTTGAGTTCTATGTGAAGGGGACAACAGTGATGGTCCTCAGTCTGTAAATAAACCCAAAGGATTCAAAATCTCTACGGGCAAGAAATGACAATCTCCAGGTGTGAGATGCCAACTGCGGTATGGAAGAGTTTAGGTCTGGAGCCAAGCTTTACTCTGTCCGTCTCTTCTCTCGCTACTGGCTCATTTGCCTTTCACTTAGAACAGGTAAAGGAAGCAGACAAAAAGAGGAAACCTGAAACCTGTCATTCTATGAAATCATCACAAATGTGCTGAATATATGCGGTTCAATTACCAGTAAGAACACAAAAAGTTACAATTCAAAATTTTAATTGTCTCAAGGAAGGAAAAAAGTGAGAAGCAAAGTCACCAGGCCTTTACCCCAGAAGCTCACAGCCCAAGCTGTAGCTAACTCAATAATTACATTGTACTGCCAGCAACAATTCAGGTTATTTTGTTGTGTTTTTTTTTTCTCGCCTAAGGGTTCCAACACATTTGCACCATAGGGAAGCCTTTTCTCTTTACATCTCAAAACTCTACTGCAAACTCTTCCTTTATTCATAACAGCCAGATCCCCAGCTGAGATAGGCACTTTCGTATTGCTCTAGATGACAGTTTTCTGCGTTCTTTCCAAGCTCAGGGGGTTTAATAAACATATCTGGCAATCTTTCGATAGCTGGAGGGCCTGGGATGACACTGTGTGCAAACAATATGCTCTCACTGCTAGGGAAACAAGTTTATTCAATTCAATTAATAGATTACAGTCAAGATACTTGTTATCCTGCAATGAAAAATAGGAAAAGAACTCTGAGAATTAGGGTAGGTCGCAGGATTAGCACCTGGCAACGCAGCAAGCCAGGCAAAATAAGACAAAAAACACTCGCTGATAGAGTGCTACCAGTGAACGGTGACACAGCCCAGTCATCTCAGCAGAGAACTGACTTCAACTCAGTTAAAACTGAACTTAGCCCTCTGAGACTACAAAGTCTTGGATGCAGCATTTTTAAAATGAGTCTTCAAATACTCCTGCAAAATAGAGATACTCCTCTTAATTTACTCAACTCCATGGGGTGTTTTCCATTAGAGAGAAGCAATAACTCTTCCTTGGTGAAACTCCACCAATTTCAAGCCAATTGCAGCTGCCAGGATTTGGTTCAACATTTCAAGAAAAACTCTGCTTTGATTTTAGTCTTTTTAAACCAAAGCATTTCCTTAGCATTAAACATTTCATGGAATACAGAACTTGCTTCCAAAATGAATACCTCCAGCACAATCAAATGGAAAAAATAAGGAAAACACTTCAACTTTATTGATGAAAAACACTCCAAGAGCTGGTGTTCCTGTGCTCTGTGAGCATTAAATACTGATCTGCAACAACTTCTCCCTCCAAAAATATGCTCAGAACAAGTTTGAACTTGCAGAAGTCACTACAGGAATAAGTCTCATTTAACAACCAGAGTGACAGGTAAATTTGCCCGAAGGATGATCTGTGGTTAAGGCACATACAGGAACACAAGAGATACAAACTATTTCATACCACAGGCTTGCAGAAGTAACCAAATCCCCGAGAGCCTCAATTCCTGTATGCAAACTGGGGATAAAACCAATTCTTCTGTCTGGTTTGCCTATTCTTTCTGGCAACAGGGATTTTACCTGTGTATCTCCTGTGTGCAATGGCAGCCCAGGTAGTCATGAGGTCCTTGGATACCGAAACCCAGCTCAGGTTAAAGGCACTATTTAAATAATACCCATATTTCAGTAATCAGATGCTATACCTGTTTCTCATGCCCTACATACATGGGGGGAGGGGAGACTGAAAAAAGACTGAAACAAATACAAAACCATCATGGATGCTAGCAATCCCACAGCCTACAAATTATGGTTGAGGGACCAAGACAGAAAAAAAACCAAAAGAGTTGCCTTTAGAGATGTCCCAGAAGAATGACCAGCTCTCTTAGAGCTGCTCTGGGGCACGCAGCATTTGAGAGGAGAGTCACAGTTAGGACCTGGCTAACTCATTAACCTCTCCATATGAATCCCACAGACGATCTGTCTGAAGCCAGATGCCCCTATTGCTGCTATGCAAGCCAGAGAAGCAGAGGAGAGCACACATGCACAGAGAACTCTCCCATTCAAGCAGCTCTTGGTGTCCATGAGGTCACATAGCCATGGCTACACAATTGATGCTATTCCAGCCCATCATTACTCTTAGCAATTTTGTCCCTAGTATGTTACTGGAACAAAAGGTCCCTGTGACCCATGGCAGAAGAAGAGCAAGCCCAGTCATCTGCTTACTGCCATCGTTCCCAGCCTGGACCACACAGCAGTTGCTGTCATAACCACACGTGCTCAGCTCTTAAAACATCCATGAACAGCCTCTGTTTCTATCAGTCCAACCCACATGCTTCCTATTACCTACATATTCAAGACTTCATTTAAAGAAATGCCTAACTTCCATTTCAATGAGATCTCTGAGAACTGGGTCACAGTAATTAGCACTGTTGAGTGAATAATCAAAAATTAATTATTTACTTAACTTAGCTGTTCTTTTGTTCTTAGATTAACCAGAAGCTCATGATCCGTTTCCCTGAGCTTTTCAGCAAATGTCTTTTAACATGTATATTCTGTGTCCTGCTCAGGAATTTTCAAAATTTCAGCTGAGTTTGAATTCCCAGCAGGATCTCATGATATCACTGCTCATCTGTTACTGAGAAAATCCAAGGATGCAAAATTCATGCACATTTTAAATTCAATTCCTAAAAATAACTCATGTGAAAAGTATTTTATCCCATACAACTCAATTGTTTAAGGCGTTCCAAAAATCAAAAACATGCAATACCAAGAAATTGCTAATTTTTTAGTAAAGGGCTTTTATATTACTGATCTGTTTTGAACACATTTGGAACTGGCCTGTATCCAGAGCAATAACCTTCATCCTCAGTTTTAGGTTCTTTTCACTATTCAAGAAAAGCTCTATGGAAATAATACAAATAGGATAATAGGATGAAACTTTTACTTCAAACTACAGCAGAGTTTACTATGAATATCCACAGAATCTAATATGTGGTTGCACCTGTCCCACTGATTTTTTTTTTCTCATTTTCATAGGGAAAAAAATAGCCCTTTTTTTTTTTAAAGTAAACACTGCAACTAAACTCTTTCATGAAACTACCCTCAATATCACTGTTTTTCTTCTGCTTCTCTGTTTTTGAAGTAAAATACAAGATCAAAAATGCTATCACTGCTCTTCCCTGATGCTTTAAGTACATGCTTATGTTTTATACATCCTGCTGTCTTCGCGGTGAAAGTCAGAACATTTTTGCAAGATTAGAATTTGTTTCCCGCAAGGCTAAGAAAATGATACTTAATTATTGAAATATAGCAAATAAATGAATCCTTTCTATTAAATTCCTGCATAAAACTGAAATCCTGCTTCCACTTTAGTAAATAATAAACACTAATTAACTTCTAGCAAGCAAGACCAGCACTTAAATGTTATAGGAGGCGTTACAGCAGAGAAAAGCTGAAAAATGCTATATACTACGGAGTAGGGAAACTAGGCAAAGCAACAGAACAAAGGCAATTCATATTCTGATCTCCCATCTCTTTCAAGCGGACATTTGTTTGCTTTATAAGAATTTGCTGTCTATAACAAAAGACATACCTATTGAAAACCTTAATATTTTGATATGTTAAGGAAAAAAGGCCTTGTTTCATAAAAAAATCCAGGTATGTCAATCAGTCTTACTGTTCTTAAGAAAACAAACGTCACTTAAAAATTAGACCTTTTAAAGATCGCTAAGCAGTACGTTGTTTGAATGAATTAGCCAAATCTACACTACTTACCTACTTTGTGGGGGTCTGTTCTTGGAACAAACATTCCCCATGCTCAGTGCACACAGTGCTTGAGGAACCACTCAGGAACTTGGAACTATATTTGAAAATAGTTTGTATCTGTAACTGCTATTAAATGAAAAGCAGAACATCGCTGGTTGGGCAGCTGCTAAGATTTTATAATCACACAATAGAGAGGATTATATATACGTAAAGGGTGCATTAGACTACTTTCTGTGCTCAGTTGCAATTGTACAACCTTAGGAAATCAATGGGGTTCCACATTTGCAAATGATGAGGGGTTGGTCCATTCCTTTTAAAAAAAAATTCAATTTGAGAGAAAATGATTGTGCTTCTCCCTCTACTGTTCCATGTCTCATAGCTAACATCTGGTGAAAATTAAGAAGCAGTTTTCCCCCCTTCTCCCTCACCCCCAATCAAACAACAAAAAAAATCCACAATACAAAACCTCGCATATATATCTGATGTATTTTATACATATTCATCCTCATAACTTGACAGATGGGAGGAATCTTGCAGTCATTTCTGAAAGCAGACAAAAGGCCGTTGGTTCTGCTCCACATGATGATTTGTGAAGACAGAATATCACCCGCTTCCGTTGATGATTATATAGTTCTATCCATCTGTCTGCCACTGGAGGTTGTGAGAGTGAGATACAGCTCACACCGTCTTCATAAACAAAAGTAGACTGTGCTGTCAGTAGTCAGACACGCCAACTAATTGGAGCTGTCGACAGACACAATATTCTGTGTCAACAGCTCTGGTAACAGTTTGAAACAGCAATGATATGTTGGGTGATGGTGAGGATGACACATATGTCTCTAATAGCATGCTAGAAATCTGACATAACTAGAAAAGAATTACTAAAATGCAATTCCCAGCATCTAGTTCTGCTGTTAAGACTTACCAGTCAGCACAGAGAGGAAAAAGATGCGTGTTCATGTGAGCGTGCTTGTATACATCTTCCTCTCTATCACTTTTTGTGCTGACAGCTTAATTTGACACTCATCGTGCCTAACTTTAAAACTAAGCCTCCCACTAAATTTTCAGGTCACCAAAATTCCTGCAAAATGTTGAGTTTAATAAAGGAACTTTTTCCACCACTTATGAATTGGAAGCAAAATAAATGAGGTTAAACAGCAGCCACGTTAAAGGGACAGCTCTTAATGTACTGTGCAGGAAAAAACAGTATTGAAAAGTGAAAAGTGGTCTTATTAAAAAGCGATTTGGTAGACTCAAATCTAAAAGACAAATTGTCCTCTGATTTTCCAACAGTCAATGAACATTCTTAATTTCAGAGTTAAGCACAGGAATAAACATTTGCAGGATCAGGGTTTCAGTTTCTGCTTAGTGGTAGATAAAATCTTTCTCCGTCATCACTTCCTTTGGATTTGAAGGCAGATAAGTGCATAAAAAAATCATAAATAAAGTACCAGGGGAAGAGGAAAAACAGCTATTTGCTTTGCACTGCTCACACATTTACCTAAGCTGCACTTCTGTTACATGTAATGCAATGCTGGGAAGATTAGGCCAAATAGCAGTACATAATTAAAACATTTTTTCCCAGAATTTCAATAAATGCTATACAAACATCCCATCAGAGCAACCATGTCAGTAAAATGCAGTCATCTCTGCAGCATTAAAGCCACGTGTGAGTACTCACACAGGACCTGCACCAACAGCTTTGGCATCTCAGTCCCGGAGCAAAGATAGCCGCGGTGCACCCTTCACATCAGCTCTGTGGTGGAAGTAGCGAGCTGTGGCACACTGCTGCATTTGAACATCATCCTTGAAGTCTGATGATGTCAAACAAGTGTAATTATGAATTCATCCCTCTTTTCTTAGGACAGAGCTCTGGACTAGTATCCATTCAGGCAACCTAATTGCAGAGCAGCTGTCAAACCTGTCCTGCCAGGTATTACAGAACTGAGCTTTGAGGCAAGGAGCAGACTTCTTGTTTTGTGTTCCTATCTCACACCCAACCTGGGACATGACAGTCACCATAACACAAGGAGTAAAACAGTGGCAGCCCTTTTGCTGATGTCCACGCCCAGAGCGTAGCCAGGATGTGAACAACCAGACCTGAAAGACTTTTTGTCCCAGAGAAGGAAGGAAGCAAGCTGGAAAGGCCACAGAAGGACTTTGATACAGTTCTTCTGCAAAGCACATGGGAACAGTATTGTGGGGGTAGGTAGCAAGTCCACATCTAAGTAAACAGCTTGGGAGGGTCAAGCTGGATCCCTGAACCTCCTTTTCTCTGCATTGGCAGAGCTCTGCTCTGAAGGGAGGATACCAACATCCATATGGAGACACAATCCAGTCTACCAACAGCCTAATGCTAAAAAGGACAAGACCTCCCTATTCGCAGCTTGCTGCCAAACTTAGACGGCAAAAGCCAAAGGAAACAGGTTGGAAAAGACGTGCCTGGAGGGCAGGAAGTCTGCAGCATTACTAAGGAACATGCAGTGACAACAGCTGAGGTTACAGAGGAAGAGCCTAGTCTTGTTTGCTGCATAAATCCCTATATTATCTCTTGCTACTTGACCTGCTAGAGCAGCCGGCGGCACAGGGAGCCGGGGTGCCGGCCTGAGCTGCTGCTTCCAGCCAGGAGAGGGCTCAGCTCCTGCTCTGCCCATCTGCACACTGCTGCTTTGCACTGATGCCCCTCGTTAGCCATCCAGGCTGATGGTGTTCAAAATCACATGGGAAAAAAGCCTAACTAAAGAGTGAGCCAATAGACTGTTGCCAAAGGCAGGAAGTTAGAAAAATCTGTCACAATATTTTAAAAGAAAGATTTAAAAAGTGAGAAAAATAGTCAATATTATTTTCTCTGCATAGCCAAGGTGCAAGTTGTTACCCAAGATGAAGTGTGTATAAATAGTGTGTCAGCTTTGTACTGTGAGTGTGACTCCAGCAGCTGGGCTGTTTGCATGAAATGCAAATCTGAAGCCATTCAGGGAAAGAAGAATGAAAGCTTTGGCACTCACTGGGCAAACACTAACGGGTACGGGAAGAGGGCCAGCAAAAGAAAAACCACATAAAGTAGTGGGTGGCCAGGCTTAGGGCAAGAACAGTTGGACCAAATACCTCAAATGATCCGGTTCATGGCAAACATTGTACACTTTAGAAGTTTTACTTTTCAATTCCAAAACATAAGCAGAGACCTTACTGCAACTGCTGCTACTTAGGACACAGCAGTGGTGACAACCCACAGACACTTACTGACATTCATCATGCATTATGTTACCCATGCCCACTGTGTCTGGCTCTGAGTCATCATGAGGCACAGGACAACTCTATTAGTTGCCATGCTCAAAAATTAGTGACAAAATACCTATAAAGCTTCTGGCCCCTCGAGATCAACTGAAGTAGTTTGGAAAGGTTAAAGCTTACAGCTTTAATCTCAACAAATAGGAGGGCTCTGACACTGAAATGATGCGTAGCACAAACCCTGTGGCTTACCAGTGCAAGGGTATTTCAGGCCACTTACTACTTCTGTGACACACCAAGATTTTTATGGAGCCTGATTTCTTCGTACAGATAACTAGAGCAGAATTACACTAGATTTGTAGTTCTTTTTCTTAAAGAACTTTATGTAGGGACAGCATCAGCCTCTGTGCGTTAAATCACATTTATTTCACCAAAACAAGCCAGGGCCTAATGTATTTGAAGATGGGTTCATTACTCAACCCTTTGATTTCTTTTCATGCCGCTTAGGACTTTCTGCTTTGTACCACATTGGTATTTAATAATTATTCTATTTGTCTCCAAAGCCCTTTCACCACACCTTGTGTGGCACATTACAGATGGCCTAGATTTTTCAGGTACAAATTGCTAAACAATTACTGATGAGAGAAAGGTCATAATAATAGGTTACAGAAGCCTTTGCAGTCTGCCTTTACTTCATGGCCATTTATAAAGAACCATTTCATCCCATTGTTATAATGATGAGAAGGAAGTAGTTTAAGGTAGTTATAGACAAGCAAACAAAAGGCAGGAGAGCAGTGCTGTATAACTTCTACTTTCACTTCCTGCCTACTCCATTACTTCTGGCATTATGGGAGAAATAACATGATTGGAATGACCTAAAGGTTATAACGGGTGGGCAAGGTTTACCTTGTCGAAAGCAGTGTGAGCACTGTTGGCTAAACCTTTTTGAAAGCTGAAAGTGGTGCCGTTTAACAAAAATACTAAGCTGTCATTGCTAAAAGTACATTACTTAGAAACAGTATTTCTTCATGGGCTTTTTTTATCTCTATTTTCCCCCATGAAATGTTTTGGATTTTTTTTCTTAGGAAAAAAAAAACAGAAAAGGAAAAAAAAGACACAAAGATGAAATCACTCTTAAAAGTTGAAAGAGGACAGCTTTTGTGCTACCAGAAATTCCATTAACTTCATATAAATACCATTGGCTTTAAGACGATGAAACTGAAGCCCAAATGGCCCAATCTACAGAACTGCAAATGAAGCAAACCTCTTTGGACTTCTAAAAAAAAACAACTCAATACAATCATTTCTTCCCCCACTTAGGGGAAAAACAAAAAAAAGCAGAACAAAAAGAAAATAAAAAAAAACCACCAAGAAATCTCCCTATTATCTGTCTTTCTCAGAAGTTGAGGTACAACACATGATCACAGGGAATGGAGGAATCTTGGGTCCAGTCACAACTCACTGAAACACAGAAGCTCTTGAATATAAGTCTAGCTTTGGGAACAGAGAAAACATGCTATTTGAATGGCCAAGAAAAAATAACTGAGCACAACCAACAGCAATGAAAGCGAGAAAGTAGTGCTTTGGCATTTTCAGCCAATGGGTGAGACTCTTCAATGTTGGCTTTTAAAATTATACAAACTATTCAAATTACAGAAGAACATAACATTGATGGCACTGAATCTGTAATACTTCCCAACACTTCCACCTGTGTCCAAATTATAAGGCATCTTAGCTCAAAAGCAACCCAGTAAGCAGGAGGAAAGGCCACCCAGAACATTTTGATCACCAGGCAAGATCTACATCTGCAGTGGGGGATCTCATGAGATTTCTTCTTTCAGAGAAGCTTCATGTTCCAACCTAAGGAAAGAGTCTGGGGAAGACCCCACAAAAT
Source organism: Perdix hodgsoniae (assembly GCA_035772895.1). Lineage (NCBI taxonomy): Eukaryota > Metazoa > Chordata > Aves > Galliformes > Phasianidae > Perdix > Perdix hodgsoniae. Next base: position 1,493,834 of record JAPSGF010000026.1, read on the forward strand.
AACATCTTCCACTTCTTTCCCAATGCCTTATGTGACGTTAGGCCTTAATTTCAATAAGCCTTAGTTTCCCTTCTTGAAAAAAAATGGACATTAGGACGCAAGTTTATCAATTAAAAGATCACTTATCTTTGCACCATCCCCATGCCTTCCCATACTTACACACCCAACTCTACACCAGGTGCAAAACAGAGAAGGCAGCTGGGCCAAGCAGATACCCATATTACTTATCCCCAAATATCTTGAGGCTGCACCACAGTCCTCACAAACAAAACAAGTCAGGCCAGGCTTTTCTATTGGTCACTTCGCTGTCAGCTCCAGACCACAGACACACCACACACAAAAAGCCCATGAGAGGAAATGTTATTATTTCCACATTTCTTGTTTCAGAGCAGGGAGAATTCCCTGCTCCATCAGACTGAGCATAAGACAGAAAAATTTCAACACAAATCATTTTTATATTGGCAAATATAGACCACAGACAAGCCTCATCTTTCAGCAGATTCCTATTCACTGCTGTCCAAAACTTAACCAGTTAAATTGATATCAGAGGTTATTTTAAAAATAAAAGCAAACAAGTCCATAAAACAATTTAATTGCATCAAAGTTTATATTCCACATTATGTAGTAAATCCTACTCTCCTTCAGGAATCCAGCCAGCCAAACTTGCGTTCCCTTGGCCAGTTGCTGGAATAATAGCCTCTCCTTTGTTTCATCATGACTTGATTACTATAATTATTTGCTCACTAGACTTTCAGCTACTGCTCTGATTGTGGGGGATACAGAATACAACTGGTAGACTACATGCTGCATCTAAGTCTTTCCATCACATTACCCCTATATCCCCATATTAAGAGAGCTCCATTGCTTCCCAATGCAGCGGCGGCCTGATTTTTTAGATCTTCCTACTAATTTACAAGGCTTTACATTGGAAGCCTCAGATAAATCTTTTGCTGTTCCATGTCTGAAGAGTCTTAGGGCTGCACTTGTATATGCTTTTGTCTCCCTCATAGTGTTTTAGACCCTGAACTTGTTTAGCCTTACTCACATGAGCAGGTTTACAGACTTCAATGGGACTGCTTACACGAGTAAGAAGTACTCATATGAGTAGATATTTGCAGGCTCAGACCCTAAGTGACTTGGAGAGCTTTACTATTATTCACTTCTTGAAAAGCACTTGCAAAGAAACAAGAGAGGACTTACCGTATTTATTCAGAGTTATTATATATTCACCATGTCTTCTTCTTAAGCCCTCTTTGTTCTTGAGTACATGTACTCTATCTACAGTACCGATCCACAATATTTCTCTCAGGGGATTTTCACATGCGAAAATAGCAAGAGTTTGACTTGTTGGACTGGTGGGTTTTAGTGCTGTTTTGTTTCTCCCTGTGAGAATTTGTACATACCAACTTGAGACAAAGAGGATTTTGTTATTTCTTCTATTGCAGCAGCACTAACAAGCTTGTGCCAGGGAGCAGAGCTCCACTGTGTAAAAGCACTGCTCATACACCTCAAGCAGCCATCACCTGCTGCTAAGGAGTTAAAAACTGTAATGTTTCCATTGATTAAATTGAGCACTGTCATTTTCACCTTAGAACTTTTTTCTCCAGGCATTTTCAAGTTAAGAGGGTATTAGGACAATCAATTTAGTCATCAGACTTACAGCACCCAGTTCCAGCACAGCTCATTTTTAGCAAGGTTTGTATTTCCCACCTATATAATACACAAAACCAAGCACATACATTTTATATAATGAGAGATGCTCTCTTCTCTGCAAGACTTGTATTTCTTGGCAGAAATGGGGGTAAAGGAAAAAAGCTGCATTGTTCTGCAGGCTGCCATGCTAAGAAGTTGCCCTTGCTGGGAATGTTGGATATGTCATGAGAAATGTGCAAACTGGGCTCACTGAACACACCAGATCTTTTAAAATAAATTAAATGCCTTTGCCAGCAGAACACAATGGAAAGGTATGGATGGATCATTAAAAGCTAGAGCCTTTCGGAAATTCTCAGTGGTGATTTTTTCTTTCTGAAAACACCAGAAGAGATGACAGATCCTTTGCAGTGCAGAATGCTCCTGAAGCACCCTCTATTTCTGCAGATGTGATGGAGAAAGTGGGGGCATTCAGCACTGTGAAGACTGCTCATCACCTTGCAACACTGTAAGCTGTTAAAGCCTTGCATTGCAAGCACAGCCAAATCTGTCCCTCAGTTCAGAGTGCCTCCAGCCTCCTGGATAGAAGCCCATGAATTGATTTCCACCAGATATTTCAGCACTTAACAATGCTAATCTAGCAAACCCTCAGTGTGGGTTTGCACAGCAGCATGCTGAGGGAAGTGCAGCCCACATTGTTTTCCATCTAAGATGGAAACTCCTTAACTGATGTTTAGTCACAACACGTCTACTGTGATGGCCTGCCCCGACATCTGTGCAATAGTGTATGCAGCTATAGAAATAGCCTGACTAGGCAATGCCCAGAAAGGGGGAAAGGTTATGAGCAAGTGTGGGAACAACTGTTTCACCTTTTCTTCTATGTATCCTTATTTCCCATAAACCAGAAAGTTGGAAACTTCCCTTTTCTCCCCAAAAAGGCTTGTGTGGAGTAAGAAAGGCTGATACAAAGGGCAAGTCACTGACACAGAGCTGGGCTGGTGAGAAGCAGGGACTGATGCCCCTCTGGTCCTATGCTGGTTTGCATACTCTCACCTTACTTAATGGTTTTTTATCCACCAAAGAATGGCATTGCTTATACAAGTACAGCGTATTTTTTTTTTACCAGATTTGAGCGTGAACAGGCCCAGAACAGGGCAGTGAGTGCCGGAGGTCCACCCATCTTTTGTTACTGTCCATGCTCACAGATCTTTTCTTACTTTAAGTGAGATCACAAACCTGGGAAACTTTAGTTCTCCCTCTCAGCTGAAAAGCTTTCTCCCATGGCTTTTTTGTAAGTTCTAAAAGCTCTAGTAATAAACTGATTTTCCTTTAAGAAATGCTGACATACCACTGTCTTGTGTCAATTTTCATGGGTCACCATGAAAACAAGATGGGTGGCATGAAATTAAAAGAGTTTCTGTTAAGCTTGCAGCCTTTGAAATCGTTTAGGTCTGAGAGATGGCAACCTTCTTCATTTCCCCAACTTTCAGTTCTGAGCCACAATACATTGCCACACCAATAACCTTCCCTTCATCCTGCCACTCTCCAGGGAAAAAAAAAAAGACCTCTCACAATTCACAACGAGATACTGAAAGTGCAGCATAACAAGAAATAAAGTTAATCCTGAATAACAAACATGAATTAGCTTTAACTGTACTTACTGTTCAAGACTGATGTAGTTAAATTCAAATACTGTGCCCAACCTCTATTAAGTTTAAACAAAAAAAGAGTAAATGGAGACAATAGTAACAAATAGGTAGGAAATTCTTTTCAAAGTTCTTATTCTGCTAATTATTTTATTAAATATTGTTTCATATCAAATTTCACAATTTATATTCCCCACTGATATTTAATATTTCGGTAACAAAGCTCATTATCAACATGAAAATACTAATGCTATGATTAGCACTCTGAGGTAACAAAGCATAACCTACTGTGATAATACCTAATGGCCTCTTAGATAAGATAAATCAGCCTGACAAAAGTAATATCCAACAGCAGCATATGAATTCAGAGTTACTTCCTCATAGTCTCTCCCAAGGTCTGAGGTTTTCCCCCCCATCCAGCTCAGAAGCAATGAAGCACCTCTGTGCAGTACAACCTAACTTTTAAAATCAGTATGGGTGGTTCTTAGAAAGTATATGTTTAATCACATAATTATTTTATCATTTGGAAGTTCTTTCACACACTCAGCACGCACTGCACTGGGGATGCAGCATGTCATAAACAGTAGGATGTGGAATGGCACTGACTGACCATACAGCAACGAGGCTCACAAAACTCACAGAACAAGAGATCTGGGAACGCTCTTGAAGCCAAGCCATGTATTTTGGGGAACTGGTCATGGATAATCAGCCTTTCAAGCAGAAACAAGCACATTTAATGAAATAACTCTGGGCATCTTCATGTACTTTTCTACTGCTCAAAATCCGAAATTTCAGCCAGAAATACCTCAGAGAAAAAGACTTAATCTTATTAAAAGTGACCATAATGGCTACATAAAGCAGCGTGAACTACATTGCGTTCACTGGTGGATAACCAAAACAAAGCGGAAAAATTGTCTCCCATGATCATTTTCTAATCAGAAGTGCTGTGCTTGCACAATTGACAAATTCTTTGGGAAACATTTACATTTAACAAGAAAATCAAAATGATTTCCCTAGACAGAAAGTTTCTTTTAATCTCTCCTTAAATTGACAGAAGCCTTCCAGAGAAGAGGAAGCAGGAGAAGCACCAGGAAGAATAGTGTGCCAGAAACAAGCTCCCAGGTTTCCAATGCCCTTATCTTCCCCTTCCCTTGCCTCTCCCCTTTCCAGCTTTGTAAAATTCAAGATGGGACAGGGGCTTCCAGAAAGCCATCTAAGATGCCAAAACTCTTTTGTTGGCTCTCTTAACAATTAGATTCTCCAATGAACCACCAGCCACCCACTCACAATTAAACATGTAAACAAGGCTTCCTCCCTCCCCTAACATCTAACCTTGACACATCACATAAGCCATTTTAAAACCTATCCTGTTTTCCATAGAAAAAGATGTGTAATTCCCAGTCAGTTTAAGGTAGAGAGCTGCCAGCTCCCCTAAAGCTGAACACCAGATTTAAGAAATCCAAACTGGTATGAAATTCACCTCAATGCTGGCAACATTTCAGAGGACTGCTCAGCATCTCCTGCTGTTTTACAGACAGTAGGATACCCACAGCACCAGAGCTCCCTGAATCCTCTTTGCCACTCAGCAGCTGGCATCCGACAGAGCATCACAGTGTAAAGGATAGATGGGAGCAAGCAGCCGGCCAAGGAAGAGCTGGCAGCATCCAGTGGCCACAAAATGACACAACCAAGATTCCCTGCTTGAAGTTAGCTTGTTCTTCATTGCATCCCAATGGGGCTAGATGCACATCCAGCCACTGTATCCCATCTGCATCTTTCATGTCACTTATGTTACCCAAAGGAGCTCCACATCCTGCACACAGTTAGCACTGTCTGGAATTTGCGGTCAACAGAATTATCCATGTTCAGGAGGAGGCCAGTCACAAGTGGCGTCCTCCTGGGGGTCAGTCGCAGGAGCAGTTCTCTTCAACGTGTTTATCAGCAACCCAGACAGCAGGATTGAGAACATCCATAGCAGGTTTGCTGATAACACTAAGCTGAGAAGTGCAATTGATGCAATAAAAGACAAGGATGCCCAGAGGGACTTGGACAGGCTTTTAAAGTGGGCCCACAAGAACCTGATGAGGTTCCACAAGGCCAAATGCAAGGCATTGCACTTGGGTTGGGGCAATCCCAGATATGTATACAGACTGAGAGAACTCACTAAGAACACCTCCAGGGAGAAAAAAATAGGGATCCCGGTGGAAGAAAAGCTGGACATGACCCAGTAGTATGCTTTTATGCTCCAGAAGGCCAGTAGTATCCTGGGCTGCATCAAAAGAAGGGTGGCCAGCAGGGTGAGGAAAGTGATCATCCCCCTCTGTACCGCCCTCACAAAGCCCCATCTGGAGGGCTGTGTCCAGGCCTGGAGCCTCCTACACAAGGACATGAAGCTGTTATAGCAGGTCCAGAGGAGGTCCACAAAGATTATGAGAGAACTGAACTTCTCTGGGAAACCTGTTTCAGGAGGCCCCTCTACCTAGAGAGCTATGTTGGATAAGGCCCTAGGCAGCCTGATCTAGTGGGTGACAACCCTACCCTCCCTTTGCAAGGAGGCTGGAACTATATGATATTTAAGGATCCTTCCTAAGCCATTCTGTGATTCTGTGAATTACAGTTGAATATTTTATTGGTCAATAACACAAATAAAAGACAGATATGATGCAGCACATTCTTCTTTGTAATCACTTCAAAATCAAAATGCAGGGCTAGACTAAGCTCTCCTCTAAATACAGCCAAGTGTTGGATTAGCAGGTAAAATGAGAATCAGACTTTCAGAAACTATGGAGCATGTGTGAACAAGTGGATACATTCCCATGGTTTTGAGTGATAGAGGGCTTACCACTTCCTTTTGCTCTGTAATTTCATATTTTAAACATGAGAAAAATAAACCTTAAATACAAAGCATTTGCTTTTAAGCAAATCCTGCCTTATTTCAATGTCTTGCAGTCATTATCACATAACATGGTACCATTTACGGTAGGAGGCCAACAACCTCTCCTGCAACTTTAGTAAGTACCCAGGCTATCAGTGATTGCGTTCTTTAGCATTATCTACATGACTGACCAACTGTTGAAAAGACAGAATAATTCAGTTTAAAAAACAAAATGGTTTGCTGCCATTCAGCTATTTGTAAATCGCCACGGGATTACATGCAATGAAAGAGAATGTAAACATAAAATGTCATGATGTATCACAATTCTGTTATCTTGCACACATTGCATTGCGCTACTGAGGCACAGGAATACACTGGTTCTTATAGGACCCAAAGGACAAATTCTTTGCTTGGTTATCCAATTACACACCCATGTACCTCTACCAAAAGCAACTGAATTACAGCAACGTACCAATGAAGTTTAAAAGAGAAAACACATTGAGAATGGGAATTTGAGTGCCTCAGGCAAACTGCTAATCAACTCCTGCATGGTATATAGTGACCTAACTTCTCTGTGATTAGTGTAGACAATTTAAACCAGCTGCCAATCTGCTCCTTGAAAATTAAGGACAGAAATATAAACATATTCTGGAAATCTTGGCATTGTCAGGCTAAATATGTACACATGCCTGATTCTTTTCTCTCAACCAGTTGAGGATGCAGCTTGTTAAGACTTTTTCCATCAAAATATATATGTTTAATTTATGTGATTAATTTCTGTGTTAATGAAGGTTGAAGGCCTGAGAAGGCTGAATGCATCTATTTATCCAAGGGCGAGATAAAAATTGCTGCTCAACTTGCCAGTCCAACCGTAATATGGAAAGGCCCAGCCTCATTGAGGATGAGAGGACAATTAAATTTTTATGCTCATTTAATCCACTGCCCTTTCAGAGCAAAGGCTGACAATTGTGCCCAATTTTTCCAAATGTTTGCTGTTACATAACCTTGACAAACCTACCAAATTCAATTTGTGCAGAGCCTGTTGACAAAAATCTGATCACAACAATATTCTGATGCTCTCTGGGGTTAAATCCTGGATTTAGAGGTTAGAAGAAAAGGCCAGCACTAGAAACCAGCACCTTATTAGTTCCTATCTGCAGCTACTAAATTCATATACTCTGTAGATCTAGTCTATGATTTGCTTCAATATGAAAGGAAATGCTTTAAAAAGCTTTTCTGATTCTGAAGAGCTATCTATAAGCTTGAAATGTTTTGCTCTAATACTCAGAAAAATTGATTCTTTCAACAAGTAATTTCAATTTTTTTTTCCCCTTTTCATGCTCCAGTCTGTCACCTGGTCACTTCCTCTAAGTGAGATTTATTTAGGGTAGCTGTATTGTATTATCTGTGCTTCTGTGGTTTAGTGCAGAGCCAGTTTATCTTATTACTATTATGTTCTTCAACAGATATTCATTTAAGTGTGACCTAGTCTATTATTCTAGGTGCCTCTTGCATCTCTATTGGCATTTAAGAGTTGTAGAACTCTCTAATTTATTTAAGCAGGGCACTTTAAAGCAATATCTCAATAATTTTCATTGAGTTTAAGGAGCCCTTCTATGTTTTCAAAATGCTTGAAGTTTCTCTGCTCTTCTAAGTACTGCAAATATTTGAACAACAAATAAAAACGTTTAAGAAAAGAAAGTTAAAGACAGACGCAGAGGCAGTGAGAGGCACGGAGAGACAAGAGAAATGAGTGCAAGCAGGGTTTTCTTTTGTTTGTTCTGCATGGAAAACTCTAGCACAAAAGTCATCCCAGTAATTTGGTCAAAGTTAAAATCTGGTCATTCCCCCAAAAGAGCACTTTCTTAAATCTAGAATTTTCAAATTACCCTCACTTATTCTTTGCGATTAGTCAGAACAAATTAATGAGCGCAAGGAAATAATTGCAAGTAATTTCACAGACACTGCAATTTTTCTATATAATGCCTCAAAGGGTGACAGATATTACCAGCTTGAAAGAGGACTCATTATAAACAGAAGTCATAGTTCTGTGCTGGAAATAATGGGAAAATATGACAAAAATGGGTCTGATCTCATGTACACCAATGTCAGGGAGAGATTTACACCAACATCAACAGGCATAGTGCAAATACTGTAATGTTGCAGTCTTTTCTTGTGCAAACTCTCCCTCCACAGTTTTCCACATAGGAAAACACTTGCCTGTAAAAACCAAGCTTAAAAAGACATTTAATCAAGATTTAAAAAAAGAAATGAGCAAATATAGAGCAGATTCTTAAAGTAAACAAATAGATAAATGAATAGCATTCAGAGAAAGCACAATAAGGATCAAGTGGCACAGTCTGATGGAGTGAGCCAGGAAAGGCAGATAAGCCCCAGTGCTCTCTCTCAGGCCACTAAGGCAAAGCACAGCTGCATCACGCAAGGCAACACATGGAGTTTTGTCCAGGTCGTGCTACTCTTCTCCTTAGCACCAGTTAGCCCAGTTGGAATGCCAGGCAAGCTGTCAGTGCTTGTGCTTCACATAGTTCTCTTTTGGCACTGCTACGTGCCTTACAGCTTGTCCTTCAGCTCCTGCAGTGCTCCTGACTGTTTGCTGTGCCCCCCACGCTGAGGGCAGCAGGAACTGCCTTTGCAAGCTAACAAGACCCTAAGTAACTGGGGGTAAAAACCTTCATGAGGATTTCTCTACTTTCTTTCCTTTCCCGTATGCCAGGAATGTACTTTGCCAGTGGGCAAACGTCAACTGTCTACTGACTTTGTTTTTCAGGATTTGGCTTGGCCTTTTTCTCAGCTTCTTATAATTTATTATCCATGATGAAAGAGAAACAAGTACATACTTTGATTTTACTTTTGGAAGGGGAATCCTAAGAGTGACAGCTCCCAGGACACCAAACACACCAGCTGTTCTTTTATTTTCCAGTTCGTCACAGTAATGATAGTCTCAGCGCTTGTTGCCAAGCCTCTTTGGAAAATATTTTAAAAATAAATATAGCACATATGAAAACATGCCAGAACAGCCTCCTTCTCATCAAAGATTCTCCAAGAACATGTGAGGGTAGTGGGTAGTTGGGCTGCATTATGGCAAAACAGAAAGCTTCTGATAATTACAGTGTTTGGCAAGCCAAGAAAAAATTATATCCCCTTTCCAAACTAGAAGAACACAAAAAACACTAATAGCTCCTGATTAGTTCCCTGGAAGTCAGAACCAAACAAACCTAATAATCTGATTTAAACTAAAAATATCTGGTCTAACTGGAGAAGATCATTAGCTGTGGTCAGTGCAACCAACCACAAGAGTTGTTCAGGAAGATTAAACATTAGAATGCGTCTGCATAGGAAGTAGTAGACTCATCTCTGATTTTATAGGTTAAAACACTGTGCACAATATGTTGATTAAATGAAGTTTGCAAGAATTCATAACTTATACTACATTAGGCAAACTCTTAATCTCTTCTTTAAAAGACACATCTCTGTACATCTGTGAAGGATTTGAGAATACAAATTTCAGTGTCCTCCTTTTCAGCCAGTCTATTACACTGCCTGATTCCCTCAAATTTTAAATTTTCAAATGCATTTAAATCCTTTCTGGCCAGACTTCACAAGCTCATGGTTATGAGTTCTTTCCTCATAAACAAACCCCTTCAAACTCAGGCCGTTTTCTGATGCGTTGCTCCAATTCTGCTTAGATATTTTGCTGTCCTCCTGGACATTCTTCTTTTTATCAAGACAAGAATGTAATCAAGCAAGCTCTCTGCAATTTTCCTGAAGGCTGTAGTATTTCTACCATCAGACGTTCCTAATCAAAAGGAAACAAGTTTAAAACTGTCTCCCTTACTCACCAAGTGTTATTTCTCTGCAAGTATCCAAAATCATATATGACTATCTAGCAAATGCTTTTCCCCCAAGAGTATTTTGTATTTTCAAAGATATTCTTCCACCTTACTGCTTTGCTGATAGCTGAATTGCTATCATCTATAAAAAATAAAAGAATGTGCTGTTCCATTTGTTTTTGATACCATGAACTGATAGGAGAATGTAGAGCCTTGAAATGCTCTCGACAGGTGAATGTAGGAGGAAATTTTCAATTGCACTGGACAGAGCACAGCTTGATCCAGACGTAACAGCAGTTGGTCTCAGGTGACATGAATGGGTTAAGTTTATAAAGCACTTCATTTTCCACCCACAGCTATGGTACCCTGGGTAATTACTGCAGCTTAAGCTAGACCACACCTTAGATAAACCTGTAATGCTGGCGTTTTCTGCAAACATTTTCTTTACTGCAAGCCGTGGCTTGCCTCTCTCATATATTTGCTCTCTGTTTCTAACTAGGTTTTACCGTAGCTAGTTTGTACTGAGTTGAACCAACAAATCAGAATTTGTTGATTTAGTCCCATACCTCTTCAGCATTTGCGTGACACAGCCGTACCAGTTATGCAGTAACTGCGGCTCGGGAGACCTGACAACTCGTTTTCTGCACTACCTGAAAAAGACTGGGGACGAAGGAAGATGAAAAAGCTTCACAGAGGATGGAACATTCACTTAAAGGTGAAGGAGGCTAATTTGATTCACGAGAACTAAAACAGCACATTAAGTTCTGGTGATAAATGAACTTAATCCTGGCTCTCCAGTAAACATTTTCAGCATACTTCAGAACTGCTGGTGTTAACTTGTCATCAAGCTCCATTGAAAGAAAACACTTTTGGGTATAGGCTGCAAAGGGCTCTGCAAACAGCAGTGACTACAGAGAACCTTAGTGAGCAGTTTGCCTCCAGCTGTTCGCCAGGTCTGCCAGCCCTGCAGAACCAGCAGTGCACACAGGAACTTCCACTCAGGGCAGTCTTCAAATGAGCAGAGGTCTGCTGGCCTGTCCTCACCAACCCAGCTCAGCCTGGAGCAAGCGTGTTCAGGATGATGCACAGAATCACCCTATAGTTTCTGTCAGAAGGAAGACCACTTGCAGATGAAAAGCTCTTTCCCTTGCAGGGCTAGACCTGGGAAAGGATCTGCCACAGCATCAAGCTTTCTACAGGCTGATGATAGATGCACTACACAATATTAATTGCAGAAACGATCACTGATCTGATAAGTAACTTTCCGAGTACGTTCCAGAAAAGGAAAACAAGGTAATCCTTACACTACCTAACGTTTGCCCTTCGAAATGAGGCTTTATGAGAGCCAGGAGAGAATATTAACAGCTAAAAAAAGAAAGATTAAAGGATAAGATTTTTAAAAGCATCTACTATTGGTTAAATATTTCATTCTGATAGCAATTACTTCAAGCAGAGCAAAATTTGGCTAATGCTGACCAAACTTGGGCATTCTTGCTTAGGCATGGATAACTAAAAGACCAAGTAATTTTTCTAGGATAACAGCCCTATCATTTATTTTTAATAAAGCTCACATCAAAAGGAGTAACTCATCATAGAATCATAAAATTGCTCAGGTTGGAAAAGTCCAGTCATGCAGATCATCCAGTCCATCCACAACCAAACCATACTAACTTTGGTCATGAAATCCTAAAAGCCAAAGTCCGTTTTCCAATACTTTGGTCTTTCACGAAGATTTAACATAGGAGCAATCAGTCAAATCTCAATGTCCTCAAAGGCAGAACGTGGATCTTGTGTTTGGGGAAAGAGTCTGAGCTACTGAAGATTTTATGCACGTGTTGCACAAAATACAGACACATTCCTGTGCCATTAGTACTCAATGACTTGCACTGGATTTCAAGATGTGCAGTGTTTGACATACCACAGTAAGTGCAAAAAGCGTAACAAGAATAAACAACAGCCCTAACAGCAGAAATCAACTAGCTAACTAGCCCAGAATCAGTACATCAGATAACATTTGTGCAAAGAAGATGATGCCTCAGCATTAAGCTGCAGGTATATGTGACACAGAAATCACTGAGAAATAGGTCTTAACTGTCTTCTCTCCCCTCTGCTCACTCGTGCCCCTAAAACAAGTACTAGCACATCAAGTTGCTAAGCACAAAAAAAAACCCTCACAACCAAACAAACTTCAGAAACAGCGTAGGTGGAAGAGACAGGTTCCTTGTGAACAGCACATTTTCTACAAGCGTTAAACTTACTATTTCTTGCAATCCTTATTTCACTGTTTTAGTAAGGTGTATTGATTTTGGGAAATATCACTGAAGGACAAGAAAATAGGAACATACTCTGTCAGGAATGGATGATTCCTCTTTCAGCGAGACCACACAGGTTTTGCTTTCAGACCTGGCAGACTGTGGAATGCTAAGATTTAAAGCTATGATATTTTCATCTCTAGTATATATATTCTAAACTGCTTATGAACAGTTTAAACTGAGACTTCCTCACTTGGGCTGCAGCAAGCAACATTCATCACTCTGCAGGTGAAAGAATTTGAAAAGCGCATTTATAAAGCTTCCAAACATTCTAAAAATGTTATTTTCCCACATGTATTGAGCAATAAAGGCTGTTAACATTACAAAAGGTTTTTCCACCCAGACTGAAAATTAAGATCAAAAAGCCTGTTAGTGGCTTCTAACTAATAGAAAACTAATAGAGTCCTACTGTTCTTTATTTTTAGGTGCACAGGTCTGCACATTCTCTGCTGCAGATTCAACAGTGTAAAAAAAAACACTGACTTGAATTCTTTCCAGTTTAACTGGATTTTCCATAGTGTATTAAAGTAAGCCTGGTTACTTTACCTATGAGCTACCTATTAAATTAGCCTTCAACTGGATAAATACTCTTCTGAAACGGTGGCGATTCTGAATCCCAGCAATTTCATGTAGTATATATACACACACTATGTTCTTCATGGAAAGAATTCGCATTTACACAGGCTATAATGGTGAGAAAACAGAAGCAGATAACCCAGCAGCTTTGTACTGACTATATGTCTTAGTAAGATCACTAGAGCGTGTTGAAGAATGTCCTATTATTGAATTGAAATGACTCTGTTCTACAATTAAGTTACGAGTATCTTGAACTCATCAAGAAGCTTGAGATTTACTTTTTGAGATGACAAAACTGAGATTGCTAGAGTATTCTGAAAATCTTATATTTCCATCAGTCTTGCATTCAGTAATGATTGAACCAGACAACCCAAATAAAAGTTGTCAATTCTAGATGATATTTGTACATACTATTCCTTCTCCCCCACCCCCCAGTTAGCACATCAGAGCAAAATCTGAAGCCCAAACAAGTGATTGGCCAGCCCAAAGATAAGTAAGCAACTTCCAGGGATTCAAAAGTCCTCACAACTTGGATCCAGGGTGGGTTCCCAAAGCTTCTTGCTGAAGAATTGAGATGAAAAATTGAACTCTTCAAAAGAATTTCTACTTAATCTGCTCTTCATTGAAAATAAAAGTTGTACTGAAAGATAGCTGCCCAACACACCCCAGTACTTCGCAGGAAAGGGAAACAAGGAAATTCAGCATATTTAAGATCACTCATCCTTCGACTTTTAACTGAAGGCACCTCTTGGAAGCCTCCGAAACCACATACACAGAGCCCTAAGTGCCCCAATAAGGAACTGTGGGCATACTGTGATGTCTAAAACTGCTTGGCCTCCCCAGTCCTTTAATCCTCAGACAGTGATTCTCTGAGTAAAACTGAACTGCCACAGTACGGAACATCAGCATTTTTTCAATAGCATACAACATACCAGGCTCTAGTCACATTCACAATGTGGTCTGAGGGTATTAACTTCATCAGTCTGCTCCTGCTGATGCCTTTGCATTCTCTAAGGCTGAAGATGTAGTCATTGTTGATGAATCAAGGAGCTTGCTTTGAATTTTCACATACTAAAAGGAGGAAAATCAATCTCAAATTCAATGCTCTCTCCCTCATCTCCTTCCAAATGGAAAAACTGCACCCGAAGGTCACGACGGCACTACCCTCCGAATCTTACAAGAAAGACATTAGAGCAGAACATGATCCTGCACTCCGTCATTACTGGGGGATATTGGAAAGAGGACAAAGGAACGTGCACACATAAGTGGAGAGTGGGCTCTTTTCTTGTATTGGCCACATTCAACTTGTTTGTTCAAGAAAAAAAAAAGAGTGGAACAAGACATGCATGCCTGATGCTGTTAGTGCTTAATACACTGGAAAAATTGTTTAGAAACAGTTCATCCTTAAAATTATGCTGCAAAACCAATCATTGAGATCTTAGCTTAGTTGTTGCATACATGTTACTTGTAGTCCATTACATTTGAATATGCTTATTTTTCTTGTGGTTTTAGCTTGACTTTTGTGCTTTTGATCTGGAAGAGTCACTTAAGTTTTCATCCATTTAATTGTGCTGCTGGACCACTACGCTTGCAGTTTGGGCTAGTGACACTACATATCTATTATTACTATTGGCCTGAGATGATTAAATGTTTGGGTGCCCTTCCCACAAGGCACAGAGCTACTCCACTGAGAAGGTCTTCTCACGGTCCAAGTCTGCTTCCCACTACTTAACATCTCAATTCTCAAACTGCATTGCACTGAAAAGAAAGCAGAAACATTAGAAAGCAGTTTGCCCAGTGACAATACACTACCCTCTGCTAGACCTGACACAGGTACTATATGAATATATTTTATATCCTTCTTATCTGTGAGAGCAGAGAAAATCTGCAGTTTAAATAGTATTCTGTCTTTCAGTTGAGTGGTTGCACTGGGGAATTTCACAACTTCCCTATTCTTATGCTCCTCTCCACACACATGCGTATGTGGAAAAAGTACACATTTATGAAGCATGCCTGAGAATTTTAATATACTTCACACAAGATAATTTAAATAAAGACCATCACCAGCACTGACATTTTCTTAAAAAAAAAACAATTTTAAACATAGTTTGAAATATCCTACTTGAAAGTTCCTACTTTTTTATTTATTCTGATGACTCTAAAATAGAAGCAGTACACAAAAATCCAAAAATACTTGAGTTGACATTTTGCATACCAAGGAACACTAGCCTGGAGTGAAACTGGGCCATGAGTTCCAGTTTAGTACAGGCAGCTGTATTCCAGTGCCATCCCAGCATTATCATCATATATTTCTCACTCTGAGGACAACAAAACTTCCTATTTCCAGACTAAATTTATTCATGGCCAGTGCTCCAAAAAGAAATGAAATAAACTATTGTGCTGTGACTTATGCCTTTTGTATTACTTAGATTATAAAAACAATGAAATATGTCATAAATGTCATCTGGATTTATTTTGGTGTGCTGCTGAACTACATTCAATGGTTGATTTGTCTAATTTAAGTTTGAAGCGCCTGTTAATTCACGTCTAGATTGCAGCTGAGCAGGAGCCAAAGTTCATTCTTCAGTTTTTCTGCTAAATTTCAATCAAGCAAAACACTTAGCATATTTCTATTATTTTCATTCTGCAAGCAACTGAGTACCAGTGCTGAGAAATCTATGTCAGCACATGTGGGTTCATGTGTAAAAAGCCAGGAAACTCAAAAGTTCTAGGCTGATAATTGGCAACTCTCGTCTGTGCATAAGACAGATTCAGTTCAAGATGCTTCATACTAATTCACAAACCCAAGTCACAGTTGATGCAGGGTTTGTAGCTGCTCTGAACCAACCTGCAGTCATATCAGCACCATGTACTTACTATCTTCTGAGCTCCCTCCAGCAGCCTGGTGCTTCTTGGTAGCTAAGAGCATTGGCAAATTGAACAGATTTGCGTCAAATGACAGCAGCACTTCCAAAGCCATCAGCTATAATGGTACTCAACACAACACCTGGATTGAGTGACTGGCACACATATCAACTTTAGTACCTAAAAACCCCAGAAAAATGTTTATTATCTCAGTCATGTCTCAGTCCCTTGCAATACATGTGCTAGATCTGCAAAGAAAAAAGGCAATTCTTTTCGAGATAGTCTGCATAAGCAGACATGCCTAAGTGTATACAACAACTTAGAGGAAAAAACAGTAAAAGCTCAGGAATGTTACGCTACAAATAGAAAAATATATTTGGTTTCCTTGATTTGGAGAAGGAAAAAAGGCAGAAAACCAGAACTTTTAAAGACTAGTAAGGTAAAATACCTGAAGTTGCATGGCTTTCATTCTTTATGCTCCCTTTTACCATGATGCCTATGAAAGGAAGATTATCAGCAGGGCTCAATCATCCATCTGTTCCCACCAATGTCAGAGTTAAAACCTCTCAGAGCAGCTATGCAATCAGTCAGCAAATTCAGAAGTCATTCAGATGATATAGAGCATAGAGAGTTTAGTTTGGTCAGGCACAGTAGTGCTACTATACTGTGAACAACAAATTCCCAGCTGCGTGGGCTCTGGTCATCAACTCAAGTGAATTCAGGGAGGCTAAAGATTCGTATATTTTCTAAGAAATTATTCCTCTGCATTGCCACACGCTGAACTTGTACCAGGTCATCTACATAACTGCTTCAAACGATAACCCTCATCCCCAGAGAAGTCTATTCTTTGTCATACATAAATTAAACATCAGAATTTACTATTTGACTCCTTTCAGTCCAACTTCATGGAACAGACATACGTGAGGACTGTGTGAATGCTATACTTCCCCCAAATTGCATCTGCCCTGTTTAACTGAGGAATATAGAGTTGAATTCAGATAAAAGAGAAAAAACACTGAAAACACAGAAAGAAAGATAGCAGCTGGTCAGGTACCCTACCTCTCCTTGTCCCTCATATTCCTCAGGCAAAGTGAAAGCCATCACTGTAGGAGAAAGGCATTTGTTCCCCGCTAGGACTCTTACTTTTACTTGGGAGCTGATTTTGTTTTACTCTGCCTTTGTATGTGGGCTCAGAATTGTGCCCCAAGCCAACACAGGGAAGCTGCAAATAGAGCGTTTTTTCTACTCTTACAGGTACAGAGCTCTTGTCATTTGTTACCCTCTAAATTATCTACAATTATTTTGTTTAGCAGGCTAATATGGAAACTCTGTTTAATATGACAGAAAGAGCAATTTAACTGAGTTGTGCTTTGTATCGCACGTTAGCAATCAGCACATTAATAAGTCTAGAAGATTGATATCAGTTTGAAAGGCAAAACCTACACAAAACAATTAATTAAGAAAGTTAAAACAAATGAACTGCTTGGGATAGAACTGGATCCATGAGACGAGATGGTAAAAGCCCAGAAGGAAATACTCTAATTGAAAACTGGCAGTAGAAGGCACACAGTACAGTTAAACATTATCTTATCAGAAAATTAGCAAAATGTAATTTTTTTTATTGGATTTTTACAGATGTTATTTTTAACCACATCAAAAAACACCACCTCATGGCTATTGGCACAAATTGTCGTAATTGCTATAATTTGAAGTCTGAGCAGTGGAGTGACTGCTCAGATAACTATCTCGTCCTCCTTATGCTGTATTAGGAAAGCAGCCAGGAGACATATCGTCTCATGGTTTTTGTACTAGGTTTGGACTTCATTTGTGCCTTATTATCCAATCTTATTCTTGAGAATACTAAAGAATAAATTCTTTTCCCCTACCTGAAACACTGGAGAAAATCAGGAGGTTAACATTAAGCAACGTAAAGTCAACTTTAATTAACATACCAATTACCTCCCATTTGCAAGCAAATTGTTTTATTTCCTTCCATATCTTCCCTGGTGAAGTCATTTTGTTGTGCCTTTTTTTTTTTTTAAAATACATGGTCATTCACTCAAGGAAGAAGAATCAAGACCTATGCTCCCAAATTGAGAGAAAACCAAAAGAGAAATAGTTAGCATTGTAGCCTGCATCTGCAGAACCCCATGCAGTGGGGTCAGTAACACTTTCCAGTCTTGTAGATTAGTATGAAAGTATTTCACAAATCGTGAACAGCAAATAGTGTGAAATTAGATACCTGTTTTGATTGATCTTCCCAATGTTCCCAAATCTCTAAAACAAAACACACTGAAGACTGTTTTTTCCATAAAAAGACTATGTAGGAACATTAAAGTGAAGCTAAGTAACCTGTAACTAAGGGGGGGGGGACACCACACAAATAGAAGAATTGTTTTTACAGCATTTTGATAACTCGCAGCCATAACACACTTTGGGCTGTTGTCCCACCAGCTCCCAAGAAAACTAAACAAGGGTAGAAGTTATCAGAACCTTGATGAAGGACTTTCCAAGGAAAATCTTAAGATACTTAAGAAACGCTGCCAGTAAATCAGTATCAGTAAGTGACCTTCATCTTGTAAGTCAGGAGCAGCACAGTCTCTCCCCTGCAGAATCAGGGTGATGACAGAGCTGCTGTTTTTCATCAACAAATAACAAAACAAGGCACACCGATCCTACAAAGTGGTGGCCTCCAGAAGAACTAACAGGACCCATTTTTCTAGACTAGAGCTCTCGCCCTGAGGATAAGAAACAGGCATCACCATGAGCAACACCTTGTTATTTTTACAAGGTAACCTGCAGGAAGAAGAGCTGCTAATTGGGGGTGATGAAGAAAAAGACTGCAATGAAAACAGCTCCAGGTCAACATTGTCATCCCCTGCATCTGCTGTCAGTTTCACCCCAAGTCATTGCCTTGACCTGTAATTTCAGCTGTATACATTATTCCGGTTTTCCCTTCTGTCCTACAATTTTGATCAGCAAATCCCTCACCATTCTTTGCTTTCGAGTGACTTGGTTTTATGCTTATCAGCAACACTGTTCTCCAAAACAGTGTGGTAGACAGTTCTCTTGTGTAAAGCCTGCTTCATTACTTAACTCCCTTGTTAGAGAAGCAGAGACAACCCCTTGCAGTAAATTATATTGCAAATCAGTAGCTGTACATTAGTTTATCATAAACTATTCAGACACAAGTAAAATAGACTGAAACAAGTATGAAAGATATTCTTCTTCTTCCTGGATGATTACATTGGACATTTGATATGCATGGTACCATTCTAGAACAGGTGTTTCATAAACAAGCACAAAGACGTTCAAAGGTACTTTCAGCAGTTATGAAAGTCCTCTGCACCTCTTGGCCACACCTTTTGGTAGCTGTGATAAAACATACAAAATGGTAAATCACAAGAAGTACACCACTTGTGATTCATGTTGCACTGCTCTAACGTAACAAAGATACAGAAGATGAACCAGAAACACAACCCATTGCCCATCGAGGCTACCCATAGGCAATTCTGTAACTTTACCATACTGTACAAGCTATAGGGGTCATACACTCAGCAGATCTGATATCTAAGAGGTCCTGTCAACTTCCCACAGGTGTGCACAGGAGTGCAGCATGTGAAAGGAAAGTAATTATGTGGGTGGGTACACATACAAAACTGTTTTCTAAATCCCGGATCAATTCATTCCACACACCTGCACTCATTTCACTTTGAGGAATTAGATAAAGGGGAAGTGGAAAAAATCTCTTTTAAAAATACTCAAGCATTAACGCCGCTCTTTGGCTGGCACTATTCTCAAAGCACTTCATCTCTCCCAAGGACCAGCTCTGCACAGCTCTCTTCAGCCAGCACTGGTGAGTCCAACCCAGGCCTCCTGGGGTCAATATGAGAGTTTCTGTTGATTCCAACAGTGTTGGAGGGTACTGTGCTTATGGGCAGGGGGGAGGAAGCTGTGAGCAGAAGCAAATGGAGAGCACTCTCCATGTGCCCCACATCCCTTCCAGTTTAATTGACAGGAGGGATTTTCTTGGGGATTTTAACTTGAAAAACAAGCAATAAGCTACAATCCAGCCATTGTTCCGGTCACTTTACTCACATGTTACAGGTCTTTATTTTATTCTGTCTGTTTTTGTCCTCTCAGTTTACGCTCAGAGGCAGGGACCTGTGTATGCATCTCCTGCCTTTGGAGTGTTTCCACAATGCAAAGGTAAGGGTATACTAGAAGGAAGCTAAGTGTGACAAAGTGACATTATACCAGGCCAGCAGGTGGGAATAAAAGTTTAAGTGGAGTCTCTAGGGTCTCAGAGGGTACAAACTATAGAGTCAGTTTGTATGTAGAAGGAGGGGAGGGACAGAAGCCCTACCACTGTTTATATTGTATCACACTACATCTGTGAAATACATGCTTAGAGATAAATATCAAGCAAACACAGGTGATTGTGGCATTAAACCAGCTCACACCTGATGGATCAGGAATGCAAAACACAATCTCCTCCTAAGTGCAGAGAAATTGCTGCAAAGAAATTGGATTAACCTACTTTGCTGAGGAATACTTGAATTTTCTCCGTACTTCTCCAATTTCTCAATAGTATTTTAAGGCCAGCTTTGCTTAGCCCAAGTGCCCTTTCTTGGTGTGCAAATAAAGGACTATACCCTGCAGTCCTTGCCCTGAATGATAGCATTTGGACCTTAAGCTGCAATATACCATTTCTAGGCTAAATTTGTCCCTGCTATCAGGAAGTGTAACTTCAATGATTTTAATGAAACATTATAGTTACTGACTACTAACATTAAAGGTTAGTAAATAAATGTCATGGATATTAAATACTGTTATATTAGTGTACAGATATTAGGGTTGTTGTTTTTGGGGGGCTTTTTTTTTGAACCTTGGCACCCGGAATCCTGGAATACAGAGAGCTTAATATGCAAATAAGAAATAGGAATTTGTATCTCACAAGCTTTCAGGAGACTCAGAAGGTAAAGTCTGAGTGAAACTTAAAAACTCAAAGCAAACCAATATTCACAGCAGATCAAAGGTATCCATGGGATCACAAGACACCATCTCTGCATACATTTTTCTACTGCCCTCTCCCCCACACTCTCCATCCATATACCCAGCTGCCCTCTAGTATTTCCCAATGCTTCAGGTGCCCAAGGCAGACAGCAGATGTGTTCCCATTCACTCCCAATACAGTCATATCCATGTAGAATCCAGCAAAGCTCTTAACTATCAAGCCCAAAGCTCAACCACAACATCAGCTACCTGGTTTCCACAAATGCTGAGATGAGAAAGCAAAGTTTTATTCTTTACCTTACCCAGAAAATTCTTGAAGTGGGCATGATTTTTCACTGACTTGGAAGTTTTCTAAAGGCTTTATTATAAAGATACTTATATAAATACACATGAATGTATTCACAAAAAAGTCCCTGCCACGTTCCAAAACTTCATCCTCATGGAGTGAAGAAAAACTTTACAAACCCTAAACAACTTGAGCCACCTGTGGGAATGGAGCCACAGCACTTAACTTTTTCCCTTTTGCACCTCCTTCAGGCTCTTTCTGGTTGCATCTGCTCCAGCTCAGAGTGCTCTACTATCCCCAGGATTAGCGGAAATCTCTGTGGATCACTCACACCTGCAATTCTGACTAACCCCATTCCACTTTGTGCAATCAGCCATACTGCAGTCAGCTCCAAACTGACAGGCAAACAGAGCCCCACCTGACAGGTCAGCCCAGACACCTGCACAGGGGCTGGAGCAGGCAGGAGTGTGGAGAAGAAGGGAAGAGAAGGAATTACACAATGAAAAATCTGGGTCGATGTTTGGAAGAGAAGTTTTATATGCTATCCATGAGCGTGCTACAAACCTGACCACAAAACCTGTGCTGCTACAGAATTCCCAGTGAAGCTGTTGCCTGTTGTTACAATTGGAAAGATTAACGCAGTGGAAGGGCGATACAGCAGCGTAACAGCAAAGGGACCAGCGTGGATGAAATGGTGTTACAAAGGAAAAGTGCTCACCCATCTCCAAAGATCTAGGCTCACAGGAAAGACTCCACAAGGGTGGGATCTCCTTCCCCAAGGACAGTCAGCCCTTAAGTGGGATCTAAGAGAGGTGCAACCAGGCTCCACCCCCTCTGCTCACACAGATGAATTGCCTTCACCTGTGCTCCCAGGGCTGGCTGGGTCCTTTCCCCAGGTGCTCAATCAGTGGTTCAGGCCATGACTCCACAGTTACCATGCACCTCTTCAAGTGAGTCCCATTGGGAAGATAAAGTTTAGAAAAAAATATAGTTTGAGAACAAGTGGTCAAAGTTTTCTGTTGCTGCTTGGAGAATCTAAATTTAATTCACTACCAAATATCCATTACCAAAATGCAGGGAAAGATTGGTGAAACACTGCACCATTTTTTCATAGATCAATCCTGGCTAAATTAAGCCTATTGATTACTATAAGCCTACTGATATGCAGAGGAAGGCCACAAAAACAATCCAAGGAATTGAACACCTCCCCTGTGAAGACAGGCTAAGAGAGCTGAGGCTGTTCAGCCTGCAGAAGTGAAGGTTCCAAAGAGACCTAGGACAGTGGGATTTCAATATCTAAAGATGGGCTATGAAAAAGAAGACAGACTCTTTAAAAGGGTCTGTTGTGATAAGACAAGAGGAAATGGTTTCAAAATAAAAGAGGAGAGATTTAGACTGAATATAAGGAAAAAAGTTGTGGGTTTTTTGTTGTTTTTTGTTTGTTTTTGTTTGTTTTTTAAACAGTGAGCATAGTGATGTACTGGAACAGGTTGCCCAGAGGGGTGGTGGATGCCCATCCCTGGAAACATTCAAGGCTGGTTGGAGCTCTGAGCAACCTGATCTAGCTAGCTGTAAGCCTGCTCACTGCAAGGGAGTTGGGCTAGATGACTTCCAAAGATCCCTTCCAACTCAAATGACTCTGATTCCTTTTTGTTTCAAATGTGTGTAAAATTAAAACAAACACTGTCATTCCCCTATGGCTTATATCTCTGCTAGATGGCTGCCTGTAACTGAGCATGGAGAGCACCCTAGAATCTCTAACTAAATGTGATCAGTAAGGTGTATTTATGCTTCAGCGAATATTGTTAACAAAAGAGCACACAAAGCCACATATTGTGCATTATTACTGTTCTCTGTAGCTATATATGTGCCTAACAAGAGTGCTCCTCTGAGGCCATTCACAACTCTTACACAAGTGTCACTGTGCAGAGTCCGTCATTAATGCATCACTGAAGAAATAACAGAACTGTATCAAATATTTGGGCAAGAGGATGTCTTTGTCAGAAGCAATACTGACCCCTACTAATTTCCTGTACTGAAGTTTCAGGTTAATTTGCTGTACTGGGAAAAGATCATGAGCATGCTCTCTTACAGGGGGTTCTGTACCTCACAACTAAGCAGCCTTACATTGCACCAGCCAAAGCATTTATCCTTGTAGCAATATCAAGGTGGCCAGATCATCCAACATCTTCGCTAGAAGTACACACATATTATCAATAATTCAAGTCAATAACTCAAGTGATCAAAAATAATCAACATCATGGTTCCCGTATATGCAATGCATCATATAACCTAAAGAAACACATGAAAGGCTCTCTTCCCACCTCAAAGGAGCACTGGGGTACCAGAGATGGCTGGTTGTGTTGGCTCGTGTCCCAGCACAGATCTGTTGCCACTCTCCTCTGCTTAGTGAATTTTGTTCCTACACCTAGTCACGAGCAGGAATCACACACTTTGAATGCAACTAATTCACAGTTACATTTTAAATCTCTGTATACCAAATAGCGTATTGACAATTGCTGCTGAATCTTGGATATTACTTCACAGCTAAAACTGAAGTAAGAAACAATTAGCATCATCCCACTTTGTAGCAGAGTATTTTATCAGTCAAGTGAAACGCAGAGCATAATTATATGGCTATATCCACAGATTACACACTGCACCAAGAGTCAAATCATGTCACGTTAACCATCAGATTATCCTGAAATTGTTCAGTGATAAGTGAGAAAGAATTTGGTCTCTGTGTGGTCTCTCTGCTGGGTGCACATTTCCCAGCTGTTATCCTCCTGACTTGCTTACCTGCCAAGGACTCCTTCAAGCTTATCAATCAAACTAGAGAACAGAAAGCCTAGCCTGACATCTGACTTCAGCTAACAGGAAGCAAGCGGTAGCCCTCTGCTGTCTAGTCCCTTTCTACTTGCCCCTGTGATGTAGGAAATGAACCAGCACCTTGCAGAAAAATAACGAGTGGAGCTGATTCACTAAGGTCAAACAGGCCTGACAGATCCTTTATGGGGAATAAAAAAAGAAAAATAAATAAAAATACATCAACAAGAACCCCTTATTTACTCTTACAGCAAGTCACCCCTATGGAGTCAACATCCTCTTATCAAGAATTAGCATAGAAGTTATCGATTATCCTGGGTTTTCAGACTAGAGAAATAAGTATCAAATGTCATAAAGGCTTTCCTTAGAGGTGTGGAGAAGATTAAATCAGATGCTTGTGCTTCTGAAAGATCTCTACTGGGCTCAGTGCCTCCATTGGTAAATATTGACTTGTAATTGGAGAGCATAATGTTTTAATAGAAAAAAAAGACCAAAAGCAACAGGTTTCCATGCTCTTCTGCCTTAGATGCAAGTCTATTCACACATTTGGAAAGCAGATGTAAAAATATTGATGTGAAAAATATGGTTAGGTGAATATTAGGACTGAAAGGACAGGCCCAAGGCAATTGCAATAACCACAGGTAAGATGTTTTATTCAGAACTTCTGCACATTTGTGTGCTCTATGGAGACTCAGGAATTTTGCTCAGACTTTCATCCTGGATTTGTTCAACTGAATTTTTCTTCTGAATAACCAAATAGCTGTAAAACAGTGCCAGATTGCATTTTAGGTCATTTAGTGCTGTTGAACTGTGAAAGTGTTAGTGTCTGATTTTTTGGTTCCTCTTGGTTTTCCAAATCAGTAGAATAAAAAGCACGATAAGCAAGTCTTCTTTCATGATTCCCCATCTTTGAAGTGACCAAGAGGTAATATGAACAAGGTGAACATCACCTCAAGTCAAGGAAAGCCTGAGTTGTAACATTGCTGAAATCAGAGAAGCTAACTTTCTTTTAAGCTTATATGAAGGAAATGATAAGAGCTCCAATTTCGTCTTACCTTCACATCTAGTGTAGCTGTTTGCCATCATCTCTCTGAATCTGAGGCAAATACATTTGATAGGAATCCTTTGACCAAAAGTAATAGCAATTTACAATAACAACCAGATATTTACAAAAAAAAAAAAAAAAGAGGCTTAATTACACCACATCTATGAAATAGGAGGTGCACAAGCAGTAACAGTAAAGAGATCTCTTTTCTCAGAAAGGATCAGATATAAGAAAGTACTGAAGAATTAGCAGAGCCCGCCTGTGTGCCAGTTTTAGACCACAGCAATAAGCTGGCTTTATTATTCATGTCTTAGCACAGAAGGGGGAATAAGGAGTGGTGAGAATGTAAAGAATAACTCCAACCATTACCTCTGGTAACTTCCTATTATAAAAATCCATTACCATTCCACAAATAAAAAACCTTTCAAACCAAACTGAAGGCATTGGTTGAGCCAGACCTTCTGAGATTCCTGGTTCCCTCGCTCCTTATCCAACACTTCAAAGGAATACTTCTCTTCCATTTAAAGGCTATGTTTGTAAAAAATCACCACACCTTAGGAATTCCCCTCTTTGAATACATTATTTAGACTTGTGATTCAGACATCTTATTTTTAGAGAAAATGTTTCCAAACTAATCACATGAGATCGAGCAGAGAAGGAAGAGGAAGATCTGTTTTTGGAATAATGCTTTCCCCTACTCCACAAACCACAAATACACAAAAACCAGCTTCACCCCAGTCCAGAGAGAAACCTCATAAATACTCAGCAACTTGTTCCAGTCCAGCAAGATACTGCCCTGAGGAGAAAAAAGCACAAGTAAACAGACCAGAACTGGCATCAGAACAAAGCTGAGCAATGCAAGGAAAGCAGGGAGAACACTTGGGCTTTGAAAGGTTCTCAGAACACAGAATTTTGGGGACAGTCTTCCAGTAAGAAATAACAGAAGACAAAATCCACAGTGACTGACGTGTGGAATGAGACAGGCTTACAAGTGGGATTTGTGTCAGAATATTGCTAGAGACAGCAACAAACTGGGTAATCTGGTGCAGTGCTACAGTGATACATGAGCCTCACACTGAGGGTGCAAAGCAAACAAGTGCCGCTTTTTGTCTGTGTAAATGGAACTCACATAAGGGTCTGTAGGAAATAAATCCCTCATCACCCCTCAACTGATAAATGACACAGTTTAGATCAAAATTAGCAAAGCAGAAGGCATATCAGTTTTCTGATTTAATTTTTCCTTGTTTTGTTACCATATAGGTTAGTTTTCCTGAAACACTTAAAGAAAGGCAGGAGAACCAATGCATTACTACTACTTCCTTTTGTCTGTTTAAGCAGGACTGTAAGGCTTTTTTAACTCAAGTTTTCTAATGAGTTTTAAGATTTAGTTATATATTAAAAAACAAGCAGGGAAGAATAGCATTGGCTTTTACTTCTCTTATTTTATAGGTTTTACAGAATAAATAGATTGAAGAAAGAAAGGAAGATGAAGGTATCACAAGTAGGTTCTTTATTCCTGCTGCTCAGTACAAGTATCTTATGCTCCAGAGTTACAATATCAGTGTTGTGCAGTCATTTCAACCGCTACAAGTACTGAAGCACAGAGCAAGCCACATCTTTGAGGCACCCAGATGCCACAGTAATCAACAATGCACCAGGCAGAATTAGAAAGCTACCAAAGCAGACACAATTAATAAATAGGAATTCAGAGATTCTGAAGGAATGGACTTTAGTGTAGCTTTCTACTCAGCGTAGGACACAAAATTAGTACAACTCCTTCTGTAAATTCTTGTCCTTAGCTGTACAGCATTAAGGGAGAGGGGTTGGGGGGTACAAATACAGAATATTTCCAGGCAGGGTCAGAGGCAACAGCACAGCAACTCTCAGCCAAGGCCATCTCCCCAGTGTTCAGAAAGTCACTGCCAGTTCAGTGACATCTTCAGCCACATTTGCTATTATCTAGCAACTTCCACTCAAGTTGTTTTCCTACAGATTGCAATATTTTGGATGTATATATATATATTTTTTTTTTTTTATTGGGTGATATTTTTTTTTTTTTTTTTTTTTAAAAAAAAAAAAAAAAGAACTTTTCAAATAAAGCATTACCTGTGTTTTAACCAGGGATAGTGGTGGGCAGGAAAGCTAATTGGAGACACATCAGAAGCCAGCAATAGAGGCTTAGAATTTACTCCTCCTGATAGCCACCACCATTAAATCTATTGGACCACACTTTTTCTTGTTAAAAGACAAATAATGCATATACAAGCTTATACATCAAAGTGACTGTAAGTGGGTCAGCAGTGGTTGGAACATATTGAGAAGCTTAAATGTTAATAAATGAATAGGTTCAACATATAATATATTGGCATCATTCAGCATATGCTCATATGGACCAAACTGTGAGGATATTTGATGCCATATGCGAAAGGATTTGGAGGTCTCACTCCTAACTCCTACTCTGTTGCTATAATAAGAAATGCCATACAATGAAATCTAAATTAACTTCTCACTGGCCTTCCCTCTCAGGCATTTTAGGAGACAATTGAGTGTTATGATACCTGATGGCCTTGGGGTTGCTGATAAAAGTAACTCAATAAAATAAGCAGAATTTGCAGTACCATAAGGTATGAAATCTTGCAAGCAGGTAATCAATCTCTGCAGGGAGACAAAGAGAAATCCACTGCCTTCCAAATGCTGCATTTTCACATTCAGAGAAAAAGGAGCCCCATCCAGCTCAACTCTACAGCTATTCTGAGTTTTTCTTTTTCTTGAAATCCTTGGATTCATAAAAGGGAAAAAGTGAAATAGTCTCCAGTCTGTTCCTGGCTAGAGGTACGAGACAGTTTTCTGCTCCACACGATCACAGTCTCTCATGATTTTGGTTAAGATTTTAGATTACAGCTCTCCACAGTCCAAACTAAAGACAACCTCTGCCATAAACCACAGCTTTGCAACACTCATCTCTTATGATGTCTGAACAGCTTTACTTACTGAAAATGCTTTTTGTCAATCCACAGTGCATTCATTGCCATGACTGCAGAACCATAGCGCTCATCCAGCCCTTGCACCTCATGCCTTCATTTGTCACTGTCCTGTCACGTGTCCCGCTCATTTGTCACCTTGTGCTTCTTTGGCACAAAAAAAATTCCAAGAAGGACCAAGAGGAACCACTTGCACCACAGCAAAGACTTTGAAATTAGGCTACCTCCACTGCACAGAATCAGAGTATAAAGGTATGTGCAGCACCTCCTTCTGCCACCTCAACAGATAAAAGGAAAAGGCTTCCATCTACAGTTCATTAAACATATTTTCACCTTTGTATCTTCTATCTTATAAATAAGTAGAGGCTTGAATTAGCTTTATTTTTAAAAGAACATTTTTGTGATCAAGAACAGATAAAGCCTCTAAATAAGATTGCGTTGGACAATGATTTTTAAATGTTTGCCTCTGAATCACAGTGTAAAATAGATACCGCCCCACACATCTAGACCAGAAAAGGGGAGGGGGGGAAAGAAAAAGACACTTTTTATCCCAGTGCAAACTACAGAGTGCTAGGAGTATTTCAGTAAAAAACACATTGATTGTGTTGCTGCTATTTGAGTTCAGTTTCGCTCCAACTTTCAATCACATCACCTTCACTCTCCCAAAATATATTCAAAGACCTAAAAGAGAAAGGCATTTATTTATTAAAAAGGCATTTTTCCCAGACTTTAACTAAATCTCGTCTGCTCTTGTCACTCTAGGCAGACAATTGAAAGCAATATTAGAGGAGGTAATTGCACAGATCAGTCAACACTTTTTGTCCCTTTGCCACTGAGTCTTACAGTAAAATGGGCACAAGAAAACATTGTACTGGATTATATTGTACTGGATTAAAAGCAGATCTTTTTCTCCCTTTGGTTGCTACTTACCAGCTGCTGCATTTAACAGCAGGACAGAAGCTCTAAAGGTATCTGCAGGGGAAATCTAGCCTGAAACAGTCTTCCCCCACCAAAACGCCCTACCTCTCTAGGCTTGAAACAGATTACTCTTTGTTTTTGAAGTGAAACTTTATCAAAAAGTATCCTATCTTGTCATCTGCCATTAAGTCATTAATCATGCGTGCAGGGCACTTTACTAGCTATGATTTTTTTAGGATACTGAGTTTACAAGAACATCACCACTGTAACCTCTCAGATCGACAAACATTTTTCTCAATCCTTTGATCTTATTTGGAACAACTCATGAAAAGGCTCAGAGTAGCTGCTTAAATAAACATGGTACAAGGAACAGACAAGTTTTATTAACTTCAGATTGTAAACTGCCAGCAGCAACCCACATGCTGATAAAAACAGGTACTGCGCTGTCAAAGAAAAACTGTACCTGTTATGAGTATGTCAGAACAGCTGTAAGAAAGCTCCAAGTGTACCTTGTAAAACGAGAAAATTGCAGTTGCAAAAGTACAGCGACACTGAACACAAGTCAAAGGGCACTGAACAGAAACACAATAGAATTAGAGACAAAAATAGAAGTTGTTTGGTGTCAGAAAATACACAATGTCATCATCAGGAGGGGAGTCATCACAGGTTTTCACAGCACAGGCTGCACATGGATTCTACTTCCACAATAGTATGCTTTATCTCTATGTTCTGACCTCATTTGAAAGCACTGAAAAGCACAGCATCAAAACTGGTGCTGGAATTTTTAAGCCAAGTCCTATCAATTTAATCATGCAGTCATTTAATAGGACCATTACAGACAGCAGAACAAGATCTGCTCCATTCTTGCCTTCACATCACATTAATGCTTTTCATAAGAAAAGATTCATAAAAATAAAGATTACATCTCTATTTTTAAATATCTTTTCTACCTGAAATTTGCATAGGAGATCACCTCTCTGGAGATTTCAAATATATAAAACACTAATTGATGAACACCGTACAAGTTGCCGCTCACCTCAGAAACTATGATTTTAACTTTCAGAAAACTGCTCATTCTGAAACAACTGATCTGCCATTGTCAGTTCACTCTGTTGATCTACTATTTAGGAGAGATTTCTTGAGATTTCAGCTGAAAATTGGAGAACAGGCTGGTGAAATATTTCATTGAAACAAAAAAAACTTGCAGCTCTTCCATTCTTTCCACAAAATTCATCCTATTGCCTTTTTCAGAAGAAATGGAAATAAAATACAGTATTGCCTTGAAAACATTATTTAAAAGTTCTTGGTTTTGAGGTGCATTTTTAAAAAGCAAACAAAAAGTTGCAGAAAACGTTAATTAAATGTCTATGAGAATTTTTACATGACCCTTTAGTAAATAAACCCCCACCTGCACTGCATTAAGGCAGACCTTAAACCAAATATATGAAGCGCTCATTACCTTTGCAGAAATTTTCATCCAACTTTCTGATGATAGCAATCAGGTACTCAACTCATAGACTGAACCAGAAACTATATACAGAACTATAAAATTGAGATGACTTACAACAGAATTCATGCCATGAACTGCCATAGAGACAGTCCTGCTGATGTGGGAAGAAGAGAAGGCAGCCCCCAACAAGCAGTTGGGGGAAACCCAGGGAGAATCCCTTCCTTCTATTTCCCTGCCCACACTCATTTGTTCCTCTGTGCCACAGTTTCCTGCCTCTTTGCAGCATAGTGGGTAGAAATTTAAGCTGGCTTCCCCATCAAAACATGCATCATTTGCCTGAGAGCTGAGTGTCTCCCTAACCCTTCCCAAAGCAATGGCCCACTGGGGCCTCTTTGGGAAAGGGCTGGAATTCCTGAGCATTCACCTTTGTTTCAAGTGGAAACACAAGATTAACTCTCTCTTGCTGCTAATGTAAAGTTAGGGTAATAGTTACACTTGCCACTTTCAGGTAGGTTTAACATATCTGAGAACACCACCTTTAAAGAAGGAAACACACCAGTTTTAAAGAAGCAGTTGCCTTTGCCTAACAGCCCTCTTTGCAAGGTTAACAAAGTTCAGATCTGTGAAGATGCAACACTAGGTTCACAAAACAACTTGCAAAGGACCTGCTCACCTGGCTTCCAGGTTAGGGGGCTCCCTGCAAAATTCAAGTCTGGCACATAGGCATTACATAGAAAAACACCACCGCATTCATGGGTTGCAGGTAGATATTCTGGCTACTAATTGTAGCCATGTCAGGACACCCAGCAGATGTTTACGTGACTCACAAGCAGTCTTGCAACAAACTTGCAGTTAAGATTTGATATCTCAAGGGAAAACGTTGAATGCCGAGTCTGAAGTTTGTTCTCCTGTAACATCTGACCAGAGTTAGTACCACACAGAGGACAGTGTTCAGTTGCTAGACAAGTATGTCTTTCTTCAGATAGCACGTTACTGCCTCCAAATTGGGTAAACTAGCTCTGCTACACCAATCTGAGAAGCAAAGCCAAGAACAGGATTCCCAGGAGTCTGGGGATGCAAAAAGGTAGGTTACAGTTGCAGGGTCAATTTGCATACCAAGTTACCACAACTGCACATCATGAAGCCAAACAGTCTGTCAGCTGTGGATCTGCATATGTAATTAGTGGGGTTAAATAGAAATCACATGCAAGTTTCACCCCATCAATGCTTGTGCATATGTACGTACACAGAGTGCAGAAAATCAGATCTTGAAAGTGCCCTGGTACAATAACATGTAAACTAAGAGCTCCATGATACTGAGAGGACCTGGGCAAAGGGCCAGACACTCCTGAGTTGTAGTATCATGTGTGCAACTAAATCACAGTGGTTTTAGGTGAGTAATTAAGCTTTCCACTGTCTCTGCTTTCCTCCGATATGAATATTTTCCCCTTTATGTAAAGGGGAAGCAAAACATTTCTAGGAACTAATAGTTTACTATCTGACCTTTGCATTTTAAAGCATTTTTGAACATAACTCAATTCCTGATTTAATTTTGTCATCCCACAAATACATATTGACAATTGGAGAGAATTTCTGAAATCATTAGTGTAAGTAATATACATAACCAACTGAAATCACTGATTTCAGTGACCTTAGGATCATGCTTCATATTCTTAAGCCAGTGCCTCAGTGTACAGTTCTCCCATTACCTTATTTTGATATCACAGGTTCATTAAGATGATTTGACGTAGGAAAAACCAAGAAAACAGTTGTAATCTACTAGATATTCAGCGAAATTAATTATTTTGCCATTTTACATCATTTCTGCTAACACATAAACAGTCAATAAAACTGTTTCTAACTATTGTTTTCCTTATTCCCTACCCTCCCAAATGACCTTACCAAATAAGTTATAATGCAACCACAAACAAAAGTTCAGATTCAGAAGATAGAAGTCTCCTTTGAGATACCATGTGCTTTCTTTGGTCCTTCCAAAACTAAGTCCCACGAACCTAACCTCTCAACACCTGCCAGTTAAGAACAATTAGTGGGGGGAAAAAAAAAAGAGAAAAACAAGCCTTCTACAGCCAGTGAACAGCTCAACATGTATCCTGTTCTACAGTGACTCATACACAACCATTAGTAAGTCATTTACAGTTCTTAATAAGATTCTGAACAGTTTTGTGGGTTTCTTGGAGTTTGGTTTTGGTGGTTTTGTTTTGTTTTTTTACTGGTGATGTATTATGTTTCACAAGTTTACAGAAGTGACCGAGTCCAGCTTCTTCAAGGTAAGTCCCATGTGCAGGACTGGATGAGATGGCCACATCTAAAAAGCCTCAGAGGAAGTAAAAAGTCATGCAAGCTGGTGTACGTCTTTTCATATTAGTGAGTTTTAAACCTGTGCCTCATTGCTGTCCCCCCCCTTCACCTATGAACTGACACAGAACTTCTGTTCTTCCATCTGCCCCAAATAAAGGCTCCTCTATCAACAAAGCGATTAATGCAGTGTGAATTACTACTATAAACCAAAAGAATATGATTTTATTTTAAGATGACTGCATCTATTACTACCATACAGCATAAGCGTTTCCAGCAAATACCTGTAAGAAAGTCAGCCCTTTTGTATTGCCTGCAATTAGCTTATCTCCAATTATATGAACAGGTACATGATGACAGTCTTCAGTAATAGAGGTATTACGGGGAAAATAAGGGTTGCTTCACTTTAAGCGTAGGTCTTAGTGGAAAACAGATTAAAGTTTATATGGATATACAAAATAATAGATAGGCTAATTCTATTGTCTGCCTCTCCTAAATTATTTTATTAGATGGAACATATTAATTATAATGAAAGAGAACCCCTGACTGTTGGCTTCTGATGAAAATTCCTCTGTAAAATCACGGCAGGATTTCCCACCATTTTCTCTTTCTGATGAAATTAACTCCCTATGGTTGGCCACCCGGCTAAGCTCATTTCAGCCAATCAGCTTGGGAGCTGCCATTTACCTCACAGAGGGAGAAAAAGGTATCTGCTGTCATAGCAACGAGTGGCTTTGCTCTGATCATGTTTGGATCCGTTAGCATAATGAAAGACACCGGCTTGCTTTTTAGATGATTAATCTTTTCCCCTGTGAACCTACTTGAATACATTAGCAAAACAAGTATGAAAAATTTGTTTATCCCAAGACAATCATTAGAAAATTACCTGCAAGAGTAATTCTCATTAGGGCAGAGTTGCTGAATAGCAGACCATATGGTGAATGAAAGCAGCAAGAAGCAATAAAATCTCCAAGCTGCAACAGGTTGCAAAGTTTATCAGGTTTCAATCTCAAAGTTTAAATCAGTTAAGCATCAAAAGTTGTGAATTTTTTTTTTCTTACTAGAATTCCAGACAGGTTTCTTCCAGGCAGGAAAACTCAACAGACTGCACAACCAGGGTTGCAAACCTTCACCTACTGAGATCCTTTTGCATGTGGCCAACTAAGGCCAGGGGGCCTGATTCCAGCCACACCATGGAGTATCTCAGGACTCAGCAACATGAAGTTGAAATGACAGGACTAGATTCTTACATTAAATGAGTTTAGATGTTATTACTTAGATATTTAAATATCTCCTTTAACAAAGACGACAAATCACATTGTTTGTTATTTGTCATACATTCACAGCTTGGAGAACCAACTCCAAAAGAAAATGTAAGAAATTCAGATTTCATAACATGCATTGACTTTTGGTATTCAAGAACTTATTTTAGCTATGTAAACGATGAGTAGTTAATATTTTACTGA
Organism: Perdix hodgsoniae; assembly: GCA_035772895.1. NCBI lineage: Eukaryota > Metazoa > Chordata > Aves > Galliformes > Phasianidae > Perdix > Perdix hodgsoniae. The sequence goes on from JAPSGF010000026.1 coordinate 1,527,913, forward strand.
GGCAAGGTGAATGAAGAAATGAGATCATTTGCAGTATTGAAATAGTTTAATTATCTTATACCCACGAGAAGTCCCAACTGAATAGTTCTGTAAGTTATACTATGTAAAGCTAAAATGATTCCTCTAGTTTCAACAAATCATTAGAAAAAAATAGGAATAAAAAAGGAAGAGAGAAAAATTTCTACAAAGTATCTGGTGTGAACAACCCTTCTCCTGTGCACTATGGCAGGTTCCACAGAATTACATCAGCTTTTGCTCTCAAAACTAAAGGGCATTGCTCTAAAAGCACATTGATTTCTCATCTTTGCAAGGATTTTTGTTCCCAGATGGATTTTGTACCCCCTTTTCCTTTTTTTTTTTTAATGAAAGAGAATTCCGTGTAACAATCTAAGTAATGTCTCTGTTTTCATAATCTAAAACCTAAATAGTTTGTTTTCTAATACTTTTTAAAGTGTTTTTTTTTTTTATGTTATAACATTCTGGGATAGAAAAGCACTGAGTCTAACTGCAGATAAACCAGTCCAATCATCATTTAACCTCACTACCATCATGCATTGTCCAGCTGAGGCCCAAAGTCACATTATAACAACAGATACTAACCAGGTAAGATAACTCAGATCATTAGTGGTTGTACAAAGGTTCATTCATTTAAAAGACTATAGTGGTTCTAACTTAATTCCTAACTTTAAAACCTGAACATGCACTACTGAGTGCAAGGCAGATCTGTTCAGATGGAAAACATTTCCTCTCCGCAACAGCACAGGAATTTCTGCAATTATTTCCATTCTTTTACCTGAACAGAAGCACTTCCCTATGGCTACAAATACATCAGTAGGTTCCTCTTGCAGAAAATTAAATGGATCTGACTTTAAAAGGCTGTGATGACAAAATGCATTTTCTAAACATTAACCACCACCCATAATTGCATATTTACCCCTTGGGTGAATACAAGCCAAGTGCATCACTTGTTCAAATGCCTACTCTTCTCAATAGAAAATTATCCCTCATAAAGGCAACCTGTTGGATTGCCAGATTCTGGTTGTCCTCCACTTCTTTATTTGTAGCCTAAGAAAGCGGTTGAGGGTCACAGGGAGAGACACAGGCAATGTTTTGCACTGTGAGTAAATAAAGGAAAATAATATAAAAAAACACTGCCTATTTATAGCATTCCTCATTACAGACTTAGATGTTGCTTTTAAGAAATTCTTACATGCTCATGCATTTTCATCTTCCTTCAGGCTGTTCTATGGAAGTAACCATAAATTGATCAAAAAAATAAGAACATCCAGATGTTGTGGAAAAAAAAACCTGCAGAAGAAACCTTTTCTATTTCTGTAATTCTTAGGAAGGGAAACCCTGTAGGTACTCAATTCTCAATTCTGCTGAAATCTGAACATTACTTTATAGCTACATTTGTCTACAGGTCACTTTAAAACTTTGCTTAATTTTACACGAAGTTCCAGTGGAAAATCTCCAGGCAATGTTCTCCAAACTGCATCTCCTTGATCAAAGATCTACATTCAGCCTGGAGAAAAGAAGGCTGCAGGGTGACCTCATTGCAGCATTTCAATACCTAAAGGGAGTCTACAGAGGGGAGAGGCATCAGCTCTTTGAAAGGGTAGATAACTGGAGGACGAGGGGAAATGGTTTTAAGTTGAGGGAGGGGAGATTCAGGTTGGATGTCAGGGGGAAATTTTTTACAGAGAGAGTGGTGAGGTGCTGGAACAGCTGCCCAGAGAGGTTGTGGATGCCCTGTCCCTGGAGGTGTTCAAGGCCAGACTAGATGGGGCCCTGGGCAACCTCGTCTAGCATTAAATGTGGAGTTTGGTGGCCCTACATGTGGCAGGGGGGTTGGAGATTCATGATCCTTGAGGTCCCTTCCAACCCTGGCGATTCTGTGATTCTATGAGGAGTAGACCTAAACCATCTTGTAGAGCAAGATCAAATTAAGTGTGATGTGTGATTAGAATACCCCCAAATCCATTTTGTTAAGCCTAGCCCTGACTACAAGAGGATGTACGTTTTTTTCCAGGGTTCCTGATGAAGTATTACCATCAGCAACAACCACTGAAAAGAAAGCAATAGACAAAAGCAACAGCATCTCTAAAGTGACTTCAGCTTTTCATTCATACAAAATAGTTAATCTTCATTTGTTTATTTTCTTTCCAAAAATATCTACAGTTACCAGGTAAGACAATCAGAAGCTTTAGTCTCCTAATATTAGCAGCAGCACAGGAATGCACAGATTAAAAAGCACACATACTTAAAAATGTTTATTCATGGTCATTTCTTACATATTGTGTTAATTTAGCTCTGATAAGAAAATTCAGTGGGTTTAACAAAGATTTCTCTGTACTCAGGATCTATCTCACACCAATCAGGAGAGGTGAAAAAATGTTCCTTAACAATTAAAGCTCCTTGGATCCATGTTGTGCATTAAATGGTAACTATGTAATTAAAAGGAACAAATTTTAAATCTGACAACAACTGGTGCATCTCCAGCATTTAAAATGATTCAATTATTAATAATTCATGCTCAAAACCCCATATGTGGGCAATGAAGCAGAAAGAGAGATGAAAACGAAGTCTGATCCATGACTAACCTTACATCTGTACAGAGTCTGACTAAACAGAGCTACAGCACTATGTTTTCTACAACATTTACCCAAATACAGTAGGAAATTGTCACACCATAATATGAATTTGCAGTGATGCTCAACAGTTAGTTAATAGCATGGGGGTGGGGGAAAGCCATGCTAATATGCAAGAGTCGAGATAGGCATGCAGTTCCCAACCGAGCCCAAATGAATCAGAGTACCTGAGTGGGTTAGATGCTTGAGAGATTTTAATTACTCATGAACCAAAACTGACTTTGCTCTAAAATTTTTGGACCATCTACTCCAACCTCTATGATTTTGGTTCTAGTTTAAAACAAAAACCAGGAAGTTTTCCATTTCTAGCCCTGCATGTCTAGACTCAGTGAGAAACCATCTGAGATTCTAGTTAAAATTTAAATTAATAACTGAAAGACAATCCATGTTTTCTCTCAGCTCACTCATCACACCTGGCAACATATTCTAAACATTACTAGGTTATCTGCTTCTATGAATTTTCTCTGAACTAGACACTTTCAAGAGCACTTTACCATGCCATAGATCAGAATTGATTCAGCCCAAAATTCAAATCTAGATGAAATCTCACCTATATTGACCTAAAAATTAAAGTTACCTAATTTTAGAATTAGGTTTTCACTTTTCCATCTCTTTTCACCCCCTCTTTTTAAAGTTTTGCTTTGTATAGCTTTCTTCTTTGCATATTTGATGCCGTGATAAACTGCATATGAAAACAATAGCAGTGACATGTCCGACTTTGATGCTTTTCAAGCTCAAGTCAGTAAAGCTATGGAATTTATGCCAAAGTCATCCTGGGTGAAGAAGTTGGAAGAGAAAATTGAGAGGCACAGAAAGGGTAGAACTGCTCACTCATAAGAAGTTTGCCCTTAAACAATATTTTGCAACATTACCGTACTGCTGGATGCAACTTTCAGAAGAGGGTGTGGTCCAGGAGACCTCCCAGAATACAAGTATGCACGCGATATCCTTAGAAATATAACACCCTAAGAGGCACATATAATTCCATACCTTTCATTAAGTCACAGCTGTTTAGAGAAATAGCCCCAAAATATATTTATGAAGGGTAAAGCTGGAATACATCCATATTTCTAACTATTAAAACATATACTAGACTTACGTGCATTAAAGGAGATTACGAAGTTAGCATTTTAAACATGCTCATAAATTTCAAAAAAAAAAAGAAAAGTGTCATAAATAGTTTTGTTTACTCCTGTGATCTTTTTGATGTGCTGGTTCTAATCAATGTTCCATATGTGCGCTATGAGAGAAGAGACATGTTTATTCTGTGGCTGATTTATTACAAAATCAAGACCATTCAGATTCAAATTCCTCCCCTCCTTAAATACATTGTTGGTGTTCTCTTTTTCACACAATTTACCACCATATGTGAAGGTCAAGTCCACTGGTAAAGTAATTCATATAGTTATCCAAATCAAATCCAAGCTATAAATTAATGTGACATAAATTGCCCACAGCATTTCTTCTATTTCTAATGTTATATGCAGGCAAACCTACCCCAGTATACTGATAATTAAAATAAAAATCTATATGCACCTCCTCTGAGAACACACACACCGAACAGGAAATAAATTAGTTCCAGGATGGGACCTGCTGAGGGAGACACAGAAATGATTTGTAGCAAATACTAACTTCAAGCTTCGAGTGGAAAAGATAAGTGTACTTTACTTCACAATTGCCACCTGAATCACCAACACAGAGAGAAAAGTGCCAAAGGAGGTAAAAGCTGCAAAATTTCATCAGAATCCTGATGTTCCCAATCTTACACAAAGCAACCCTAAGAGCTGCAGGCTGATCTCCTAATGCTTTGAAAATTAAGACTTCAAGAAATCACATGTGAACATATTGTTTTCTACAACTTGCTGTTTCCTTAAAAAAAAAAAATCTCAAGTTCATGGTGAAATACAATGCATAGCATCCACACAGGCTTTTACATTTTGTAGCCCGAATAAGCTTATTTATTTTGAAGCCACAGACTGATCATCAGTGTTGCCCTCAAGAAGAGTCAAAGAAGATTAAACTTTTTCCTCCCTCCTCCCCCCCCCCGTTTGTGTTACAGCTAACAGTTTGATTCATGAGCTTAATACCATAAACAAACTTGAACAACTCACCCTGCAGACTTTGCTGGAAATGAGCTAATATGCACCTGCTGAAGATTCAACCCACAAGGAGGTAGTCTCCTTGGAAACTGCTCTGATGATCTTAAATACAATGGAAACGGTCACTAAGAAAGCTTACATTAATAGAGGTGCTGTGAGAGGTAGCTTAAAACCTGGATTTTCTAACACCCCCAAAAAAAAAAGAAAAGAAAAATAAACCATTCAAAGAAGGAACAATCAAGTGCACACACAGTGTAAGTAGTTCAGGGTAGCCAAGCTGGATAGAAAATTCTCTATTAAAGTAACCAAAACTTCACAGTCTAAGGCATTCGTATCCACTCCTAAATGAGAATTTCCTTCTCTGAGATTACATGGCTAAACAAGCATCTTCACCACTGTTTAACCTATGTCAAAGTAGTTTTACCCATTGTGGTTTAAACTCTGCTTCTAAGCCTGGACATTCGCAACACCTGCTAACATTTGCCTGTTCTCACATGCTTTCAGAACATCTTTCATTTTTGATTAGCATTACTGCTACTTTCTGCTGTCCTCTCTTCTCCTCCCAAGTCTTTCATAAAACCTGTTGACTGATTTATTCAAGCACCTATCTTTTAACTTGCTGTTACTAGACAGGTGCACACTTGCAGCAACTCTTGTAGCTGAGCCCGTTTAACAGCTCTGTTAGAGACCCATCCTTGCAAGCCATTGAGCCGCAAAGAAGTTACACAGTCAAAGCAATGATTTAAAGCACACTCTGTCTCACAGGTAGAGCTCAGAGCCTTAGGCATCAGTTTCTTCCTTATTAAGGAGACTGTAAAAGGACCATCCCACCTAACTATTTAATAGGCTACACTATGCAGACGATACAGTAGAGGTTATACGCACTGGAGGCTCTATTTGCTCAAGGAACTTCAATCAAAAAGGTAGAAGTAAATTCCTACAATACAGACATGTAACAGTTTAGACAGTGTCAGTGTCCAGGCATGGGCTTGTGATGCTTATTCCAAACCCATTTGAGTACACCTGCACTCAGATATCTGTGTGAACATTTTACCTACCAGTCTGGAAATGATGAGGGGCTTAAAAAAATGAAGAGAAAATTCAGAGAGAGTAGTGTGGGGTTTGGTCAGGGTTGTTTTTTGTTGTTGTCTTGTTTTTGTTTTTGCTTTCTCTCCCATTTTGGGTGAGTGGATTATTTATTTATTTATTTAAAGTCATCAAAACATTAAAGAAAATTCTAGTGGGAATTCACATAGAGGAAATGGGTTGCAGAATCCCCCTCTGGTTCTCCTTCTCCATTACTAAAATAGACTGACCTTTCATAAGAAAGATGAATTTTGACACTCTCCTTTCTTACAGAAATATCTGAGATACCATATATAGGATAATAGCCATAGGTTACAGAGACACAAACTGCATTACTCAGGAGTCAACAGACACATGTTCTTCACATAGATATGCCTACATACACTCCATCTTCTGTGCAAACCACAAACCTTGCTGCAAAGAAAATGCTTTAACATGTGAAGTTTAACAGTTTAAGCAAATCCAACCTATTTGCAAAGTATCTTCCTCTCATAATACTGCAGAAAATTAGTCAGATCTGAGCATTTGGAACTCTGGCCTAATGCTTTCTGGGAGTTGATAGATGTCTTTAGGAAAAGGAAAGTGAGCACAGTCTCAGCAGCTTTAAAGACAGATAATTCTGTGAGCTATATAATGCTTCCATGCAGTTCTTGCCCATCACCATAGAGTTGAATGGATGTCCCACAGCTATATCCCAATAACTTGACTAAAACATTGAGGCTCAATTCAAAAATCACTATGTAGTGAAGCACTATAATTTTTAGGTGAAGTTACAAGATCACACAAACACAGTTGCGTATAGTCACAGGTAAATCTAACTATCAGCTCCAATAATTTAAATTCCTTTGGATTCAGACAAAACAAGTGTCTGCATGAAACCTGAAGTCCTAAAGTCTTAAGAAACCTCAGTAAAGTTTCTGTTTTAAACCCTAAAACATTAAATCCAGTTACATGAAAACAAAACAAGCCAGGCATTCAAATAACTGGAACGGAAAGCAATTCAAACCAGCAATAACATCAAGTATATATTCTCTCACTGATGTTGGATCACAACTATCTTCACCTTTATATTCCTCAGCATAAATATCAAGAAAAAGGTCCTTGTCAAACATTGGCTTATCTAAATGGACTCCTGTTAAGTATCTAATGCTGTTTTGTTTGTTTAAATGCCTTGTTTTCAACAATCTTTTAATTCTCGAAGTGGTATCAAATTTTTCACTGTTAGGCCTTATTCGGTGAGATATATATGCAACCACATCTCTGGCTTGGAATGAACCATGAAACAACAGAACAATTCTGGGTTGGGAATAACAGCTTCCTGGGCAGGACTGTGGTACAATATTGGGCTTTTTTTGTTTGTTTGTTCCTGTTTTGAAGCCAAGATTATACCAGTTTCAGGTTGTTAGCAGCCTAGAGAAGGGGCAGCTCTGTGCCTGGCATTTCAGGGCCTCTGCTTCAGAAGAGGCCACCAAAGCTTTGGTCAGAACCAGGCTGTCCTGGCAAACTTGACCCCAAGTTTTTAAGAAACAGCTTCTTACCCAGAAGAAAGTAACTTTCAGGCACCCTAAGGAGCAGGGCTCCTCAATAGAGGGTAGCACTGTATTTAATTTTTGTTGTTGTTGCTTGCTTCAGGGTTGAAAGGAGCTTCCCAAACCTATCATTTATTTTACAGATAATGACATACAGCATTTAGGACCAGATGTTTTTAAATATCTATACTGAAAAGATGAAGGCTATTAGTTTGATGAGACCCAAACCCCCATAAATCCTGTAAGGACAAGTAGAAAGAAAACAAACCTCTTCCAAGTGAGCAGACTTCTCAGCACCATGCAGCAGGTGAGCTCTATCAGAAGCGAAAAACATGCAGAAAAAAACAGCTACTGTTTTTTGTAGAGGTAGAGACTGGCTGGAAAGAAATCTACAGCAGACTCAAGCTTAGGGATTTCATTTCACCATTCTGAAGATGAAACAGGGACTGAGGCCGTGAGATAGATCTGGCACCACAGGAGGGGGGGCTCCTCAGCAGGGCACAGCTCAGAGCGGGCCTCTCTCGACCTCCTCTCCCCCCACAGAAAGATTTCTGCCCTGGTGCTGAGGAAGCCTCGTCCCAAGAGCTTCCTTACTACAGAACTGCTAGGACTGACCCCAAACATGCAAGCTTCCTGTCAGAGGGGTTGCTTTGGATAAGGGCTGCTGCTCTGCTGACGCTCACTGGCAGCAGCAACATGGCCGCCCCTCACCACCAAGCCCAGCCCACAGGCACCTTCCAGCCCGCACCTTCCTCCTCAGAGCTGTGACCAAACTGCATTTACTCCACTCTGCTGATTAAGCGAGAAAGCTTTAGGAAGAGGGGCTCTTGTTCAGCTATTTCCTCAGAGCAAGGTTTCCCCCTTCCTAGCCTTGACTGACATTGGATCTGTTTCAGACCTAAAAGAATGAGTGAAACGTATGAGCCTCAAGCCTCAAGGGCAGATTTATAGGCAGAAAGAGAATTCTGTGATCTTTTTCCATGTATTTGTTGTTAAGGGAGAAGTAGGCCTCTTATTCTCAATCTGGAGACACTTTTTTTTTTAATACTGTTAACCTTTTATCCTATGTCCTGAGGCACGTACAGCTACGGCAGTGGGAAGCCAGCCCCACAGCTCGGTGCTAAGCACAGCACGTGTGATAGCTACATGCTCCCTGACTGCTATCTGCTAAGCAAGGCACTTTTTCATATGCAATACATATTCACTAGTGAAACAGCTATGACACTCACAATTTACTAACACTGAACAGCTGAAAAACAACAGCATAAGTCCTTTTTACTTCACATTGGAAAGGATTAAGGGTGCTCAAATGCACAGCTCAGGTGTACTTACTGCTATGGCAGGTGGTTGTTTCACGGCTAAAGATTTACTATGTGGAAATTCTCCCTTTGAAGGTACTTGTGTAATTAATTTTCTTTTTATCCAACTGCTAAACAAATTAAAGTTATTATGACTTGTTAAATAACACCGTTCATTCCATTGCAAACCTTCCTCAAATAAATAGCAAAAGGAAGATGTGGGAGTGAGTTTCCTTGACTACTTAGTGTTCTTTTAACCTTATCTTGATCATGTCAGATAAAAAAAAAATTACTTTCACAACAAGAGTGTTTATTGTTTGCAAGACAGACACAAGCCTCTGCAAAGAACTGTGGGAGATTTTGAAAGTGGAGTTCTACTGCAAGGAAAAAAGAAAAAATATCTTTAGAAAGGAAGGTTGTACTTTTGTTTAAAAAAAAAAAGGAAAAGAGAAAGTGTCATGAAAAACAGTCAAAGCTAATCTCTCCATGTAACTTCCCCTTCGTCAAGAGCCGATTCTGTTCTTAGCCTTTAATAGGTGGACAAGTATTGTCTCCACCAAAACAAACGTCAAAATTCCAATTACCATCAGCTGAGGTGGGACTTGATCCTGAGAAAATTTTTAGCTTTGGCTGCGTGAGAAGCACCGTCTAAATCCTACTTAGCCAACAGCACTTTTGCCTTTCACTCCTGCGCACCTCAGAAGAGGTTCTCTCTTTAAACTCTTCACTGATGGTTTCCCTGCAGTGGTCTTGGGAGAATTTGAGACCACGCAGACCACAGATACATTGAAATACTTTTTACAAAGAACAGTACTGTTTAATTTTTAAAAAATAGAAGTAAAAAGAAAAAATCCCTTCCTCTTACTGAAGAATATAATCTTGCTTTACCTGTCAGAGACAGCTGAGCTGCCTTTACTAATTCATGCAAAATATTTGGAGATCCTCCAATGGCTTTTTACAAAATACCAAGTGTTATTACTGCATTATTTTGCTCTGCTTCACTAAGCAGACTTTGTGACAAAATTCTCAGGGAGCTCCTGCAAAGTGCAAAAAGGTAACTTTAACTGAGCTGTCTGGGAGCCTGACATTAACCTTTCCAAACAGGCTTTGCTTTATGCTCAGGGCAGGGGCTTATTAATTGGTTGAATGAACCAGCCTGCACACTGAGGTATTACAGATACAATCACTTATCTCCTTACATTCGGTCTGGACATCTAAGTGCCTGAACTCCTATGCTTTTACCTCCAACAGCTTAAAAGGAGACTAGAGCCTGCACTACTCGTCTTGTTTTTCCTCCCCAAACCCTGCAAGCTGCATCTTGCCAGAACATGGAACTCTTCTTAGATATTAAAGCTTTCAGACAGCCAAGTTCCTAAAGCAAACACCACTAAAGAATATGACAGCCCACACACCTTTAGGGCACTTACATTACAGACATCAGTACATGTCAGAAAGGTTTAAGAAGGGATAAAATAAACAGGCATAGAGTTATTGTCCTTAAAATTACCCTATGGACTTCCCCCTTTTCCATTTCCATTTTCGCCCCCCCCCCCCCCCCCCCCTTTTTTTGTCCCTCCGTTAACACAGAACCAGAACAAAATGAACTATCAGTAAATCTTGAGTCATTGGGAGAGTCAGCAAAGTTGGACAAAACCATCACAGCAAACCTCACATCAGAGCCAACCAGGGCTTGCATACAGACCACCTACTACAAATATCAATAGACCTCATCGGTACAAAGTAGACTGGTCCTCAGTAAGTCCATGAAACTAAAAAGTTTTGGAGCCCAACTTAGGCAGGCTGCCTTTTAGAGACATTATTACTATCTCCCCATGTTAGTCATTTATGAAGCCATGGTCCAGCCATCCCTGAATGGTATGAAAGACAGCAACAGCAAGAGCAGCTTAGCTCTCCACAGCAGGCAACCTGAATATTGCCCTGTGATGTTTCTGAGACTGTCATTTAGGTCTCCCAACACAGACAATTAGTGATCAAGGGCACTGCTGCTCCTAAACAACAGGAAGGTTTGATTTGAGAAAATTTCACCATTTTACACAGGAACTAACAGAACTCTTTATCTTTTGGAAGTCTCATGAAAACATCTCTGGGAGTTATATGTAAATGATATCAACTTCTTTGGTTTTTGTTCCTTAATCCTAATTCATCCTTAATTCATTTCAAGGCCTCGTACAGTATATAGGACAAGTGGAATAACAGCCATTAAAAATGTCGTATATAGCCATTGCTGAATAAACCTCAAAGTCATCATTCTCCTATCAGCACCACTACAAATGCTGGTTGCAGGGTAAACTGAACAGCTGCACTTGAAACATTTATAGATCCATTAAAAAAATACTGAAAGTAATGTTTGGATCAGTCATTCTGAGCAGAGCATTTAATCAGTGTACAGCTTGCTTTCTCTTATTGATTAATATGTCAGGTACATGCAAAACAAATATCCCACAGGACTTGGATTTTTGTATTGGATACAATAAAATATGACAAGTGTGACTTATTCAAATGTTCAATTCAAATTCATGAAAATTTTAATGACTGAGAATGATTTCACATTCAAAGCCTGTACCTTTGTCTAGCTGTCTCTCTCAAGCATTGGTGGTACTGGGGACCAGGGTGTATTAGAAGAGTATGGCCAAGAGGTTGAGGCAGGTGATCCTCCCCCTCCACTCTGGTGAGGCCATGTCTGGAGCACTGTGTCCAGTTCTGGGTTCCTCAGTTCAAGAAAGACAAAGAACTTCTAAAGGGAGTCTAGTGGAGATGCAGGGCTTAAAGCATCCATGATATGAGGAAAGGCTGAGAGACCTGGAGCTGCTCAGCCTGGAGAAAAGTATTGATGAGATCCCTCCTCAGCCTTCTCATCAACTGCTGAAGTGTGGAACATGTGGCCAGGTTCTTTTCAGTGGTGCCAGCAACAGGACAAAGGACAACAGGCACAGAAGAGAACACAAGAAGTTCCGTATGAGCAAAGAAAAAGCTTCTTTACTGTGAGGCTTACAGAGTACTCAAACAAACTGCCCAGAGGGGTTGTGGAGCTCATTCAGAAGCAACACACATAGAACAGAATATTAGAAAAAGATTATAATACAGCATTTTTATCATATAAATCAATCAAAATATAACCCTGCTGAATTTTACGTCCATATTTTTCTTGTATATGCTTTGACACATTCATCACATGCTTAACATATGTGATATGCACAGGAACTTGCCATGATATACCAATTCTTCCATTTTGCTTATCAGATGATTTTCCCCTCTAACAGTATGTCATTTAGATATGACATAAATTAGATGAAACTGTTCGAAAGTGCTCCAAGTTATAGCTTGATAAAGCAAATCTAACCAGTCTTTAGGTACTCACTGAACTCACTGTTTACTGAAAAGATATATCATGCCTGAACTTGGGAGTAGCTTACTCTGTTTAATTGATATTGATACATAACCAGTTTGTTCCAAGGATCTGAGTTGTTTAAGCTATAAATGGATTTTTTTTTTCCCCTCCCAAGAATGTTGTCAAGAAGTATTAATGGAAAGATTTATTCAATAGTGGTCTTGCACCTATTGAAAATTTAATAGAAAGCTTCTACATTTACAAATTTAACTCAGAGAATTGTTCCAAGAGAATATCCATGATATCAAGCAATATCCATGATATCAAGCACTATATCAAGCATACAGGTTTTACAGTTTCAGAATGGCAACTCTGGTCATTTACTGTATCTGCAACTGTACCAGACCACGAAACCCAGAAGAGTTCTACTGCACACTTCAGCGTTGTCAGTGCTTCCATCACAGACATTCACTCTCAGGTTTTAGTGGAACTGAAATTATTGAAGTCTATCACTTTCTTATTGCTGCATCACAACATCTGCTGACAAGTGAACAATTCTTCTCAGGAGGCAAAGGTTCTAACTTGTAAAATAAACACAGCTTCCCATCTACAGCTGTTGTCGAGAAGAAAATATCATGTTAACAGCCTGACACCTGAAATCCGAGACAGAGCACATGAAATGCATTTTTGTGACTCATCTGTGATAGTGGCACTGAGGGAAAGGATACAGATATTATTTACATTGTTTTTAATAGCAATGTTTTTAATAGCATTGTTTTTAATACCAAATGATACAGTGTAATAAATAGTATGAATAATTCAGGGTAGGGAGGGGATGAAGGAACATTTGAAAAGCAGCAGACATGAGACACACCACTACAAGCAGGAGAAGATTCCACTTACATTGGAAAAGAGAGCAGAGATAACGAACAAGAAATGCTGCCCAGAAAAAAAAACTGCAAAAAAACCAACTTCTTCCCCATTTCATCACCACTGAAGTTTGAGGCTGCTGATCAATTGTCTGTACTGGGAAGCAAAGCAGCATTTTAAGAAATATTGACACCTGGTTCTAGAATTATGCAGAGGTTTCTTTGAAATTTAAGTGGCATTTCCTAAAATATATACAGGTGTGTGGAGGCCAATCACTCCAGGATTAACTGTTCCTCAGAAACTTTAGCAATGATATGAAATTTGAAGCTCTTCTTGAACTTTTCTACTAATTCAGTAATTACTGCTGTGCCTGAAGCTGGCCCCTTTCCTGCAATTACTCAGCATGTACTTTCAGTCAAAGAGGTTAACGCCTGAATTTAGATCCCAATTAACAGCTAAGGTGGACTTTTTGTTTAAAGCTTAATAAACCAGGGACTTTCCCAGCATACTATTTCATTAGCCCCCATAGGCAAACACAGTATATGTTCCGGATGTCTGAAGATCCGCAGCAGAGCATGCTCAAACCGTGAGCAACTTGTCAGCTTTATGGGATATTAGGACTACACATACCAGCTGGGATCAAGCAGCTTACATGTGAGCACATGGGCACACCTCTTGCCTTCTTCAATGACTAAGAATGAAGGCTTTTCACTGATGCAATCTAACACACAAAGAAAACACACATCCAAGTTTCAGCACTGAGAATATGCTGAAAGTAGTATACAAAATTCTATGTGTACAGCAAAAACTTTACACATCTGCACAACGAGAAACCACATTTATTTGAAGGTTAGCTTACCCAGATATGAAGGGGTAAAATCCTCCTTAAAAAGGAGAAGCACATAGGTTAAGCCACCTGTTTAAAAGCAGTGTCCTGATAGAGATGGACAGGGGCAGGGCCAAAGGGCAGGTGAAGGTTGTGTTAGACATGTGATATTAAAAAAAATTGAACAAAAGATTACGTCTTAGGATAAAAGAGTGTAATAATATACAGAGGATTGCTCTCTTCCAACTGTCATTCTAAATGAAAGCCTATGACCCTAGATCTTCCCCTAAAGCATCTCTGTGATGACTTCTAGACAGCTAATCTTGAAACCTTTAAGGAAGCAAAGCTAGCAGGCATTTTTCTTTAGGAAGGACCAAATTAACAACTAAAAACAGTCCAATTGCCCCTGCATTTACTGCTGAATTACACTGTTGCAAGAGCCTAATTGTGAAGACATGTCATTGTGCTGTACAAGGGTTTTCACAGCAGCAATAAAATTTTTGCTTGTGAGGTCACCATCTTGGCTCAGGAAAACTTTGAGTTCAAGACTGCTAAAAAGCTTGAAGGTCTTCTGGACCCCATCATCTTTCACTTGCATTGTTTAACATAGCTCCCCTGGCTTCTGCTGGCCACTGTAGAACACAGGACATACATCTTGATAGACCTTTGCTCTAACCTGCTATGGCTGATTTCTGTGCTCTCGTATGTCCTCTGTTATTTTGGTTTTTAATTATTTTCCTTGAAAAAATGTTAATTTCAATGGAAACACTTATGCCACTTACATGCATGAGTTTAGTAACATCCTCAGGAAACGCATACAGTCAGGTCACAAAAGGCCAGATGTCTTTAAGCAAGTACACCAGTAGGGCAACTGAAGCAAGCTCACAGAATTTGTGAAATGCAATATGATAGGTAACCACTGCGTTTGAATAGCTGCCCCTAATTTCAGGCTTTACCTTCAGAATGTTTCCCTTTTGAAAATTTGGCCCTAGTTATGAATACTGAAGTTTTGAAAACAGAATGCACGATGCTCTGATACATATAACTTGTTATCTATGACACTTTCCATCACAAGCTCTTAGTCATGACTCCATGAGTCTCCATACCAACTATTTCAGAATTCCTTGTATTAATTTAACTCTCTTACAATCCAATGTGAGAATTACTATACAACATGGAGCTAAAGGAAGCAGAAAAAAAATTTAAGACATTAATATAACTACTCCTCTGACCACAGAACAAACCACAAAACTATGTGACATTATACTCATTGTTTACCAGCCCACATTTAGAAAAGGAAACAAAAAACCTTACCATAGTATAAAAATATTTCCCCTTTTAACCCAATAGTCAAAGTAATGCTTTTCAGATAAACTGGCAACTTGGAGCCAGCCTATGAATGTTCCTTGCTTCCATAAAAAGAGAAGGATGAAAGGGGATTTCCTCACTTTATACCCAGATGGCAGCTACAAGAGTATTTCTGCATGCCTAATCGTGGATGCACTCAGTCCAAAAACAACACAGGAAAGGGGTGAAGAGATGAGGTCACAGCCCTGGCAATGAAGGACCAGGAGAAGGATGGACAAGGCCATGGCAGGCTCTGGTCAGAATAAGCTGGAGCTGCTGTGCCCCTGCGTGGAACCGCACCATAACTCAGTAATGTCTAAAAAGCAGAAGGTGAAGGGTGGCTTCAAAGGCTTATGGCACTGCTAAGCTGATATCCTCATCTCCACACGCAGGGCCCAGTGCTCATTCACCCTCTTTCTTTCTGTAGTCTTCTACAACTCTGTAAAGAGGATGCATTGCCAAATCCACACACGAAAGGAAGCTGGTAGATAGCTCGCTGGCTGCTGGAGCCTTAAAGGAGGTCAGGATTTTCAGCAGCATTTTGAAAAGGTGCAGAGTATTAGTGTGGGAGACCAAGGTAGGCAAACCATTCAAGACAGCTGATGCAGTGGCAGTAGGAGATCCAACTTAAATTCGCTTTAGTATTAATTGTCAGGAAAGGATGAGATCAGTTTATGAACCACGAGCGTTGTGCAGTCAAAAGTTACAAGCCCTAGTTGTTGCCACAAAGTAGCTGAAAGGCTTTTCTTTTGAAAAGATTAAACTTCAAAGAATCACAGAATAAGATACACAAGAAGTGGCATGTGCTTTTGCTTGATAATGTTTGATTTTCAGCCACTTCCTCCCCAGCTCTATCATACTGTAAATTCTTAACACCGAAGTTGCAACTAAGTAGCTGTTTTATAAGATAAATGACTTGGCATATGAAAGACTTTGACCAAAAAAAATAGGGCTGCATAAAATGGATTGGAAGAAATGTGAATAGAAGAATACATTTACCAGTGTAGGAGACCAAGATTTTGCATACTTCTTGACCAAAGGAAATGAATACAAAGTAAGAGATCAGTATGTGTCCGA
Source organism: Perdix hodgsoniae (assembly GCA_035772895.1). Lineage (NCBI taxonomy): Eukaryota > Metazoa > Chordata > Aves > Galliformes > Phasianidae > Perdix > Perdix hodgsoniae. The sequence goes on from JAPSGF010000026.1 coordinate 1,544,045, forward strand.
CAGGTTAACTCAGTGAGATGACATTTGCCTTGCAAAAAATACACAAGGCAACATTTGAGTCAGCTTACAGTGCTACATAGGACCATTCTCTCTGTAGTAGCAAGAGTTTTAATTCTCACTGAAACCCAAAGGAAAGGAGGTCAAAGACACTGTGGTAACTAAGGGCCTAAACGAGTAAAATCTTGTGCATGTTGATCCCTAATGAAAAGAAAGGGAAACTGAGGTTGAGCCATTGGTGACTGAACTGCAAGAAAAGGCAGTGAGAATATTCCCTCCCGATGCACAAGAAGCCTTGGGCTTGCTTTTGTTTAGACACATTTTCTTGACAGTAACAGCAATTCCCTGCCCAACTCAGTGTGCTGCATGGCCAAAGAAAACCAAAGGAAAGAAAACTACACAAGGACCTTAGTCTGTTTGGAAACTGGGACAGGCCTTTCCCAAGACATGGCTAATTGAAGGTTCATTTCCCCTTTTGTTTTTCTATATCTAATGAACTAGGATCTCTGTGGCTTAACGCCATAAAGAGAGAGCTTCAAGGAAGATGGAAATACGACAGTGAGCTAAAAAAGAAATCATACCTCCTTTTATGATAACTGCCACTAATAATATCTCAATAATCAAGCCATATGCTTAGGAAATAGAAGCTAGAGCATATTTACTATACCAGCTAGCCTTGAAATTTTTTCATTCCTCCCAATAGCTCCCCCAGGGTTCCCACTTAGGGCAGATTTTTATTTTTATTATTATTACTGCTTCATCCACAAGGAGAAATAATATTTTCAAATACAGCTAATAAACAAGATATTTAACTAGTACAGAGCGAAGCAATACCAATGGAGATGGGTGCAGATTAAAAAGCAACACCATTGTGTTTATGACTAAGTTCAGCTACAGCATCCATACAGGAGCCAGTGCCACAAGTCTCAAGTCCTCCACGGACTAAGACTGAGCTATCTGAGCAATCCTTCCTCCCTTGAGAAAAAACAAAATTCCCACATCAGCCTAGCAGTAAGTGCACACCAGATATTCTGGCAGCCATAGCATGGAACATCTCTCCTGAAGAAGTTAGTCTCGAGTCTATTGCAGAATTCTTCTGAACACTTTTCCCTGAGCAAGAAGTACAGTAATTTTAAAATTAATACCAACAACTTGCTCAATAACTTCAGGATGAGGAGGAAAAGAGAAACCTATACTGCTTCTCATTTTATTTCTCGTGAACGATTCATCTGCCACAGTTCATGAGTGTGTGGCATAAAGCCCTGAGTAAGCAAATGACTTCAAATTATCTAGTGGCAATTATGAACGAGAGAATGCATGCTGGAGGTAGGATGAAAGAAAATTAAGAGAGATTAACGTGAAATACAAGGTTATAATTAGACATAGGTATCTGTTTTCCACCTTCTTTTGCCCATGGGGAATTTGGAAAATAAATACTCATTTAATAAAATTCTCAACGCCAACAGAAAAGGAGGGCAACTTTTAAAAAGCTATGACAGTATTTGTCAGGTGGGCTGTGTTGCAATGGGTTTGCATTTCAACATGGACCAGATTGTAAGACAGCACAGCCTGCTATAGCATGTTGTGGCAATATTGGGAAAAAGAAATATTAAAAAAATGCATAGCAAAGGGAAGCTAAATAATGCAATGCTCCTCTATACTAGGAGGGTTTGTAGAAGCTCCCATGCATAGAAGAATGGAAGTTCCTAAGAGATGATCTAGGCAGTCTCACAAAAGAAAAAAAAACAACAGTAACAAAGCTAAACAGATTCTTCCTCTAAAATGTCCCGGACTGAACACACCCAATATGTGTTTCATAGCAGTTTAATCAGCAGCTGCTCTACTCTGTCAGAAGAGAAACAGATGCAGATGGACGAACTGGCTCCCTCCTCATCTTAACAGCTACCTGGAAGATGGGAATGAGACAAGACCAGTAGGCCTGCAGGCAGGTGCAAAAGTAGGAACATGAGATCTCATTCAAGCACATACAATTCAGTATTGATTTTCCAAGCAGTTGTGTTATTCTCTCACTTGTTTTGGGGTATTACAAACATCATCAGCTAAGGAAACCACTAGGTGCCCACTGACAGATGCAGTACAATTCTACTTCTCTGTAACAGATTTTTCTGTTTTTAAATATACCCCTTTCCACCAACTTCTTGAATAGGACAATTACCTTGCAAGTAAGAAATGATTTTTTGTTTAATGTACAGGTACATGCATAAGTTTCTCCTCAGTCTCAATTCCCATGAGTATCACCTGAGTAGTTTCCAGATTCAATAGATCTCAAAATACCCTATAGCAAGATCCCCTCATTAGCCTTCTAGAAGTCCAGTATAAGACTCCGCTGAAAAAATCCCCAAGAGTAAAACATAACTGCACCACCAAACACAAAATGGGCTTTAGCATCCGTGTCTGTAATTGTAGGATAAGACCAATTTCTTCTTCATAGAAGAGATCACAAGATCACACAGTGCTGCTAGTTACAGACATTTGTTAGGCTTTGTGTTTCAGCTCCATTCCATCTGGACCTTCACGTTCCCTTTCATTTCATGAGACTGTGGCACTTGATACTGCTAGCAAGATATCTTGGGCACAGATTCCCTACTATCTCTTTGAGGGAATGAAAGCTTTTTGCCCATCTGCAGAAGGCCTCTCTATACCAAGTAATAAAGCCCAGGCATCCTTCCTCCCAAAGACAAGAAAACTCATCATTCATCTAATGATACAACAGTGAAGTCACAGACACATCAACTCTGTTTAAAATAAGTTGTACCTATATCACAGATTAAACAGGACCCATGGAAAAGTAGTTTTGTTATTTACATTAATGGAGAGATATGGCTCATGCTACTTCCCTGCACTGGTGCCCTCTCTTTGAAAATGTTTTTTTTTGTTTGTTTTTGTTTTTTAATATGGCTAAATCAAAGCTCTCCTTGGAAATTTCTGGTCTTCTATATCCTTCACTGTTCTCCAGCTAAATGAGATACATGCTTCCACACACATTCGCCTATTTCCTTCTCTTCTTCTGCCTCCTCCTTTCTCCCCAAGCTCCCCGCCCAGCAGTTGGAAACCAGATCTCCTGCCCTTTTCCATCAGCTTCACCAATAAAAAAGCTTGTGGGACCTTTGTACCTGCCCCTACAGCATAGCCCCAAGCCATCAGGATGTGCTGGCTTTTAGGCAGGGATGTGTAGGTAGAAGTGGTGGGATCAGAATTCTTCAAGTGAGCATTCTTTGCCAAAGATGTGATGCAAAACTGCACTAATTGCCTACCAGCAGGCCTTTCAATGAAATGAGAAGTGAGAATGGCAGGATCTGGCCAGCTGTCATGGCTCTAACCAGAAAGAGGTTTTCTTTAATGGCATTAATTCTGAGATATAAACAATTGTCTGTCACTCATTACAGCATGCAGGTCCTCGCATCTCTCTAAAATGCTAAAAACAGCATCTTACAAACAAGGAAAATGAGTTATTAAGCAATTGGAAAATGATTATACAATTATGTTCTGTTTGGGTACCATTAGTCACAAGGAAAATGGAATATATCCAAGCTTTAAAAGTGAATTACTCATATGAAATTATGTCTGCTGAGAGCCACTTCTCCTTTGGGGTTCAATATCCCTGGTGCAAGACTTTCAAAGGAGACAGAAAAGATTGTTATGAGGCAGCATAAGTATAGGACTCGGATTTGGGTGCTGTTCCAGTTGGCAACATTGAGCAAGATACAACCAGCATTAAGTCTGAACCAGCACAAACAGCCATAAACCAACTGATGTTAACAGAGCTAAGCAAGTGTGTAGCAACACAGACAACAGCTTCTGCCTCCTATAGAGAGAATTCACAAGAAGGAAAGTCTATCAACTTTGCAGATCGCACGTTCCAACAGTCACACCACGGCAATAATCTGTCCCACTCGTACAGCACGCACACTTCAAACTAAAGCTGAGCCCTCTTCCTTCATCTGCCAAGACTACTCCTGACAGACCATTTTCATGCCAGGCTCTGTAACCTCCTTGCACTCCTTGCCTTTAGTAAGATGAGGGTGGCCTTGACTATGCTTTTAGATCTCCGTGGGCTGCTTTTGGTCTCTCCATCATATATCAGATTTTTCTTTTTTTTAATGCAGTTTAAATTTCAGTTTAAATTCTCTGGTTATCTTTGCTGCTTATACATTTCAAACAATTCAAGTTCTCTCGTGTCAGCATTAAAACATTTCACACAGGCGTGGCCTCGGCAGAGCTGATAATAATTATGCACTTTCCCTGACCTTTTTCCCAACCTTCCTGTAAACAGGTACAGTATTACCCTTCTCCCCACCCCCCGCACCCCTAAAAAGAGTAGTTTTGTAATATAACACTCAGTCAAATTCTGTTGGGCCTGCCATGCTGCTCCACTGTGTCTCTTAGAATGCTTTTTACTACTCCTTTAATGTAGTAAATGAAAGGGTGTAATACAGGGCAGATAATAGGCAAGATTACAGATTATGTCTTCTTGTCATTAACTGAAACTAAGTGCTATAACAACAAACATCTACTCTGCCAAAAAAAAATCTTTGACTGTAGGTGACATACAAACAGACAGAGTTAATAAAAACCAAGCCTCTATTGCTGATCCAGTTCAAGTTTAATCACTGCACCCATCCAGAGCCTACTCTAATTTCACTCCTTCACTTCCTCATCAAGCAAGCATTGACTTACAGCAGGTACTTTCCCCCCCAGTCACATTCTTCTTCATTTTATTAAACACTTCAGGACACAAATACCTCAAATACAAAATCTTCAGGAGTACCTTGTGCTAGTATTATACAAATGCATCCTTTCTAGTTACAGAGGAACCTAGCCAGCTGCTCTGGCTACTGAAGGATGAGATCTGGATCTGCCATGGTGTTTCACAATCCTCACTGAGAGCACAGAGAAGGGCTCCAGCACGGACAGTGAGTCACAGACTGTACCACGGCTGGAAATCCTCTCCTTGTCTGGACAAACTATTGTTTGAACAGACCCAGCCAAAGCCCCAGGCACATCACTTGAGTTTGCTAAGCCAGTCACTCCCTGTCTCCGCTGCCAGGGCACTCGCATGGATGGGTGCAGCCAGCGTGCCTCCTCCACCGCTCCCACTGCAGATCCCAGTGAGGGGTAGCAAGCCAAGCTTGCTGCAACTTGCTCTGGAAAAGAGCAGCAGTGAAACCTGTGGCTGGTACCTTAACAATGGCAGCAGAATTAAACAAATATCTTCTTGCTCCCTGCTTATTTTGCTGATACACCCTCACAGAAGCACACCAGCATTCAGGTATCATCAGTAAGTAATATGCCCTGGATAAGAATATTTCAGTACAGAGTTTGCTTTTATGAACTGTATGCTCTGGGCCAATACAAATCCAGAGCTCCACCAAACCTTCAGTCAACCAACACCTGCCCAGAGCATCAATCCCAACCCAATATCAATCCCCAGAGAAGTACCATGAACTTCCACAGCATTCTGCCAAACCCCATCAGCTGAGAAAACCACCCTGATGAGCACCTTGTTCTCAGCAGTGATTCACCCTCATCAAAACTGCCATTAATATTTTCTGAAGCTGCTTAAACACTGTTAAGGAGCTTTTTAATAAGCATGCATTGAGATAAGTCATCTTGGGGCAGTGAGATAAATGGAGAAGGCCTGCTGCAAAGTTAGAACTGAAGTGTTGCAAAACAATTCTGTAAAATGTTTTATATTTTGTATAATCTCTCCCCACAGAACCTCAGTGGTTCACATTAAACACCATAAATGAGACCACCTGGGGCTCCCCTATGATTATTGCAGCTGCATGCTGCAAGCTCCTGTAGAAGAAATGTTCCCTTTCCTTGTAAGAAAGTAATAGGGCATAGCCCAAGTCTACCAGAAAGAAAAAAAAAAAACACAAATCAAAAGCAGGCCTTGTACAAAATCAGCTTCTGATGCATTCGTTTGCTCTGGAGGTACATGGCAAGCTGACAGTCAGAATCACTTTGTCCTCATTGATCACCAATGCTTTTGCCAGCAAGGTGAGTAGTATGTGGAGCAGTTCTTTCTAAAGAAACATCAGTTCAATGGGAAATTAAACCAATACATTTATTTCTGTATTTTCTCCTCAGTGAATTTTAGCAGTTGGAAGCTCTGAAGCTCCCTCCTAGAGCATCCAGCCCTGCTCCTGGACAGAACCCCCTGGGTCAGCAGCAAGTCAGCCCCAGAACCAGGTGGCTAGGGACTTCTGTCACTTTCTTTCTAAAGCCATATTGTCATTGCCCAGAGAAACCTTAGAACCTATCCACTCAAAAAGTGATATCAAAGGAAAAAATATGTATCTTTTTCCTCAGTAATATAATCTTAATCATTTCTCACTTCTGTCATAATCCTTAACCAGATTGCCATCAATGGTGAAATGTGGATAAGCTGTGATCAGATCTATATTCCCAGCTTTTCCTTCAGAAAGCTGACTTTGGCTATGGCCTGTCTGTCCTAGGACACAAGGAACAAAGAGGAATGAGTCACAGAATCCTTACAGTTGGAAGAGACCTTTAAAGGTCATCTAGTCCAACTCCCCTGCAATGGAAACAGGGACATGCACAGCTAGATCTGATCCAGCCTCACCTTGAAAGTCTCCAGGGAGAGGACATCAACCATATCTCTGGGTAACCTGCTCCAGTGCCTCATCATCGTCACTATAAAAGATTTTCTTCCTTATACCCAACCTAAATCTACCCTCATTAAGCTTGAAATGGGGAATGAAGGCTTCCAGTGAATTGTATGAAAATCACCTAGACAGAGATTGGATTGCAGAACAAACAAGCTCTGTTTTTCCAACATCACTTTACCTTGTTGTGCATGTTTGCGTAGGCTGAGTCAGAGCATTCAACAATTATTTAAGGAATAGGTCCACAGTTTTTAGCTACTCCTAAACTTCCAACATTTTTTTTTTCTTTTTAATAAATAACAAGCTCAAGTTATTTATATTTAACACCTTTGCCTTAACACTCCACTATGAGACCTTTAGAATGGCCATCTGTCTGATGGAGAGCATACTATAACCATCAGTCACTTGGAAGGAAGATGGTAAAGAAACACATTGTACAACCTCTGTCCAACCTGAAGAGTTTTGATACTATTGACACATTTACGTGGAAATATTTTGCCTTGATATCAGCGTGCTCAAAACACACAGCTGCTCAGAATGCTCTGCAGGAAGTGCTGTCTTCTCCCTCCCTGGGCATAATGTCCCAACTACACAATAAAATAAGGAGTGGATCTTCTTGTTGGGCTTAATTTAGTATTTTTTTTAGTATTTTGTTTGTGGACTTGATCTGTTCACACAAATGGGCAAAACGCATGCACATACTCCAAGACAGGAGGTTACAGACAGAAAGAAAGCCTCGAGAAGTGTTTGCTGGAAAAGGGACCAGAAAAGAATTAAGTGCTGTTCCTATTCAGGAATGCAACAGAAAAAACACCTTGTCAAGTTCAACTGCTGCCTGAAAGGAAGTGATTCCTCCACCTTCTGATGTAATTGGTATTATTTTTCAATAAATATATTCTATATATATTACGTTGTTATATATGGAATGTTGCTTTGCAACTATAAAATTTGTTATTTCACTTTAAGATTATTATTTCTAAACTTCAGCTCCCTCCTGAGGAGCTCTGACAGCTCAGTGAAACTCGTCACATTTGATGGCCAAGAAAAACAAACCCATGGGCAGCAGTCTCCCTCTATTGTTGCTCATTTATAGCAGTCAAGTAGCAGCAAAGCAGAAGCAAATCAGCAGAAAACATATCAATGGACTTGTTTTTCAGTCAGTTGACTGTTTTGGTAGTCTTCTGCTCCATCTGACAGGGAGGAAGTATATCTGGAAGCCTACCAAGGGAGAGGAAGTTATAGTTTGAGCATGCTGCACTCTGTTATTCTAATGGCAAGAATGGATGCCTAGGACTGTCATAGCTGGGAATTGATGCCATCCCAGAATGGAAGAAGAAGGCCTCAAGAATCGTCTTGGTTTTCAAGCCATCAGCAAGAAAAATTCATTTTCTCCCCAAGCAAATTAGTTACTAGAAAAAACATCCTGCCTACCAGCCTGTCACCCTGTTTGACAGTACCTGTCAAAGATAAAATCTTTCAATGAATTAAAGAAGGGGAAAGGCCAATCCCTCCTAGTTATGGTGCTGTGATTTACATCAGTATAATTATATCTTCATTGCTCTGGGAGATTGACTATACCTCCAGGGAAATGCTACCAGTACGTAAGAACTTCTCTTTTTTAATTGCTATAGATCTGCTTCCGTATGTCTAAACCTATTAAAACACACTAGAACAAACCAAGATTAATAGAAATACAGTGCTAGGCTATAGTTCAGATTAGTTAAATGTTAAACTAATTGCACTGCCTACTTCCCAGTGTTTAAATAATAGTACGTTGCAACTGGGTCATGGCATTATATTGCAGGAGTAATATATAGATCTCACTTTTTCAGTAGCAGAACTCTCCTCCAGATCAATCTCACCTTATATTTAGACCCTCAACTCATACCTAAAGCTTAGTCATTATGAAACTTGCCTACAATTCAGATCCCAATATCAGCATAACCAGGAATTTACTGCAATCCTTTCCCTCTGAAAAGCACCCTCATTTAATCAATGAAAACCACCATCCTGAGGGCTTCATCTTCAAACAGTGAAATCAATCCCCCCTCATCACTAGCAGGCTCTTCAGCTAGAAAAACACCCAGCACTTGAGGAAACTGGTGTAAAGATGCAGAATGCATGCTGCGCACTTCTCTGGATACACACTCAAGTCAGCTGAAGTCTGACACCAAGCTGTACAACATCCTGCTTCACAAACATGATAACAGCCAGCATCTGGAAGAGCCTTGTGCTAACTGTGGCCTAAGAAATTTGTCTCAGAGCCATTATGTCCCACTTTTCCTCCCCAAAAGAGGACCTGAATCATCAAATTAAACTTCTCTATAGCACTTAACTGCAGTACATATGTGCCTATAGTTGGGAGTGTTCTTAGCCCTTAGAAAGAATAAGGTGGGTAAATTGTGTGCACATATTCACAATCCCATGCTTGGGAGGGTTTAAGTTTCTAAGGGCTGCTGACAACATGCTTTCTTCATGATCCTCCAGTCAGGTGGCTGTGCAGAAACAGTTCTCATAAAGCACCTTCAGTGCTTTATGTAGCATTATACCAACACAAATCAACATAAATGTGAAAACAGAGCAAGATAAGTGGAAAAATCTATACTGGTTAAATAAAAGCTTCATGATAACGTACACCTTACTCTCACGTACATCCCAGAATTTTAACATAAATACTAAATTTTCCCTTATCTTTTCAGTCTCTCATTGCCTGTAGAGCTTTGTCAACATGATCTTTAAGGCATATTTCCATTTGCTTCACTTGAGTTAGAAATTTACATACATCTTTGTAGCATTAGATCCTTAAAGGGGATATTTGTTGGGAAAACGTTATTTAATATGTGAGCATGTATCAAGCCTTAACTAACTTCCTGTCAATTAACTCTTAGAATCACCTTACATTCTCATAGTATCATGTTCTCCTGTCTCCATTCTAACAAGAAAACAAAATTAGACAAAATATAACACAAAAGACAAAAAAAAAATCAACTCTCTCCTACATTAAAACTTGTATGCTTCCAGCTTGTTTGAAAATGGTACAACTCAGGTCTTGCATTTCCCCTATACACAAGGAACCTGATCATTTCTTTTGGGCACAAACCATCCCCATCCTTTCCTCGGACAGCATTTTGCCCAGCAGGCAGAAAGGATGGCTCCTGATGTATGTAAATGTATCTATATCTTTGGGGCTCCTCTTGCACCCACCCATTCACAAGTAAATTACCAAGCAGCAGGATATAAATCTGAATTGCTTCGCTTTTGCTGATATAACTTCGACCCTTGATGATAGTTAATGTCAGGGTTGTTTTATTATTTTTTTTTTGCATTCAATTAATTTAACGGTCCAGATTTTTAATTTGCATTTCATTTAACATTTCAGATTTTTAATTTGCCAGATATTGTTTATCAAGTATTCATTTCAGCGCCTTTCACTGTATATACAGTGCATACTCCTCAGTAATTAGTGTGCAGTAAATTAATTCTCTCCTTGTTCCTTCATCAGATATTGGATTAAGAAACTTCCAGTGTACCAACATAGTGAGTTAGATTAGGAATTTCCCATCCATAATACCTTTGTTTAATATTTGTCTTATGTACGTTATGCTGCCTTAATACTTTACAAGATAAGAAATGTTACAGTTAGAAGCAGAAACCTCCAATTAATTTGAGTCACATATTTGTTTGAAATTGGACTCAAATCTGTTCACAGCTTCTGCATTTTCTGCTCCTTTAGACATTCTTACATTTTCCTTAAGAAAAAATAGCTGATTTATTTATAACAAAGGGCATTTAAATCACCTGATGCTTTTTCAACAACTGCCATGAGCATTAAATCAGATCCAAAGTACACAACCAGTTACAGATCTGTCCTGTGTTATGTCAATATGGGCCAATGACCAGCAAAGGTGTCCTCTTACAAATGCAGGGAAAGTAACACAAGCTCAATAGAAGGGCAGCACCACCACAGTCCACTGAAATTATGCATGTTTCGCAAACATTTTCACAGTTCAGTTCACCTTTTCCACATCAACCAAGACACGCTGCACACAGACAGTTGTTCCTAGATCAGTCCTAACGGAGATGAACACCCTTGCTCAGTGATTAAGACTCTTCTTCACAAACTATACTCAACTTTCTCAGATAATCCAGTAAAACTCACCCAATACCATGCTTTTGATATTCCTGTCCAACTGCCCAAAATGTTAGAAAGTGACATTCTTTTTGTCTATTCAGATAGAATTGAAAATTTAATATGTTGAATGCATTTATTCTTTTTGCTTCAAGCAAAAAACCTCTGCCACCTTCCATCACAGTGCATAATACTTGCAAAGAACAAAAACGAGCCTGAAGATCAGGTCATTCATTCCCAAAGGTTATTCTAACACCAAATCATTCCAACCACCCAAGTTTTTGTCCCTGCAATTTCTCTTATGTCTGTCTTATCAACTTATTTTCTGTTAATCAGTGAAGTATCTTCTCATTTCCTTGCTAAGTTTGCTCACAGCACTGCAAGCTCACTTGTTTTTAATCATCCTTAAAAAAAATAAAATACTATTGAATAGAAGTAGTACATCCACACAAAACTGAGCATGTTTCTACTGCACACAGTGCCATCCCTTAAGGGACAAGACTTTTTCCTTTTTTTTTTTAAATAGGATTAATGTAAACAAAATACTTAAACCAAGGCAAGCTACAGGGCTGACTGCAAAAACAGATAAAGATTTGGCTCACTTTCATGACAAAGTCGTCACCTTCACATCAAAATATTTGACATATGAAAGTGCATTACTCCAGGTAGCAACATGAAATAGGTTTCTTTTTTCATACCTGATGGCAATTACTTTATGCTCAGTGTTACATGCAACAACAACAAAACAGTAATAACAACAAAAGCCACACAAGCTGTTAATAAATGTGTGCTAGATGCAGTATGTGTAGCATCAGTCAGTCAGAAGTACTGAGCCTAATCATTGATCAGAACATGGTTCTGGCCAGTTTGGTGATATACCCCCTCTTTTACATGGGGATAATCAACTGAAATTAGACCTCAGAGTGACTTCCTTCATACTTTTGGACCAACCAGTGGAAGCTGTTTCTACTGTCCAAGTACCAAGTTGATAACAGATTGTATTTCAAATTAGCCATAAAGTTGTCTACTGGCATAAATTCCCCCAAGAAGGGAAAGACCTCTTTGCTCTGCACACGTTCCAAAGATTGCTAAGTCTGTCTACATTCTGGTGCTCTGGAAGGACTGGGAGAAAGACAGCATCCATTAACTTCAGTGAAATATCATTCTACCAGGCTCTGGGCCACCAGGAGATGCTATGTGCTTCCTATGGAGGCAGGAGATGCAGAACAACACAACACTGGGCAATATGAATCTTTCAGGAACAGAAACATCGGAACCTCTTGGGAGCAGCATTCATACCTGCCAAGTTTTAACACCATGTATAGAACAACAACAGAAAAATCACCCAATGGCATCTGAACCATTCAGACGTTCTATTTCATCCTTCACCTGCCACCACTCACCAACTTTAGACACTGGAGAAGGCTCAGTGTCCAGCGGGGGCTCACAACAAGTGTACAAGCACACTGAATTCTGCAGAAGTCCTTTCAACTCCCATAGCATGAAATAGGGTCAGTATCACAAATACTGACCTTCTGGGGCTTTAAAAGAGGGGAGGCAGCTGAAACATAAGTAGATTCTAAAGAGCAAGTGTCATGATTGTCCCAGGTTAACTTACATAGGGATGTTGCGGGGTGGGTATTGCTATGTGTTTGGGAGGAAGAGAACACACCTGGCCTCAGTCCTACCAGCACTGCCTGGGATTTTGCACATATCCCTGACTGCATGGCAGGGCAGGGGCTTTGCCTCCATCCCTGATAGCTATCTGCCAATGGTCCCAAAGGAGGCACGATTTACCCCAAAGCTCTGTATTAAATTCAACAAAAGAAAACCAAACATCAGCATAGCAAAGGGCTTCCTAAGCTGAAGCCACTGAACAAAAGCAGGCCTCTAAGTCTGTGACAAGTTGATAGGAATATTTGGGCCCATCAGTTCAAGTAACGCATACAAGAAAATCAATTATCTCATAGAAGTGCAAAAAGTGCTGTGAAGACCTTAATGTCATATTTCTCTTTTGGCTGCAAGTCTTATTATGAAATATGTTTTATATAGTATTTCATTTTACTTAGAAAATTTAGGGCTCTTTTAGTCTAAAACCTTCAGCTTATTCAGTAAATAGTACATCAGGATAAAGAGTCAGTGAGTATGCCAAGGGAAAGTATATCTTTTGAATTAAAGGATCGAAAACTCAGTCAGGCAGAATACTGGTTGCTCTCAAGAACATTATGGGAACTAATGAAAGAACCTGATTTCCTGCCTTATACAATTAAGTAATCAGCTGCTTTTGGTTACCCCTAACAACTTGCACAGACAAGGGGATTACTAAGCAAACAGACTGCAGCATTTCAGAATACACAGTCAACAGGAATGCTGAAATGACATGCATTCCCAGGGGAGTCACCACCTTTTCAATTTTAAGAGAAGGAAGCAGGATTATTGAAAATTTGAGAGTTGGCAGACCTTTGCAGAAGTGCTTTGGCTGATGTAATGTGTGCTATCAAATCTAAGTACAAAAATAACCCTTGCCATCTGAAGAATACTCTCCTTACTACCTACTCTCCAAGATACAGTGAATTCCTAATCTGGTTCAAAAGAAGGGATGCTTAGATACAATATAAAACTGTCTTGTTATGACCAGAAAAGGATCGTGCTTTCAATAAGCAGCATAATATCATGGCATACCACAGTGAAAAAATAATAATGTTAAACAAATGGCCTAGCTTCAACTATGGATAGCATTTTAATTTCTGAAAAATAAGGAAGATATTTCTTAGTCACTTCAGAGTGACTGAGCAGTTTGCACGAGCAGAAGATTAGCAGAGGACATCCCCCCACCCCAGGCACCTGTTGAGGATGTGCTTTTCAGAAGCACCCAGTGATCACTGGAAATTTATTAGAGATTTGGGAATCTGGCCCTCAATCAACACTCTGAGGAGCAACAGAAAAAAGACAGCTTAGCTTTCTCACAGCAGGGGAGCAGTATCTGGGGCTTCTTTATGTTAATAGACTCTTCAGCCCCCTCCTCAGCTAATTGGTACTGCTGGTAGCAGGACTGCCAGCACCACAACAACACCCCGCAGTACTCTCCTAATCACTCCACAAACCTCTTGGGAAGGCAAGGGAAACTTCTGCTATTTTTCCAGGAGGTGACTCAAACCTGTCAAATAAAACTTTGGAAGTCTGCCTGGGAAAGGAGGTGAGGAAGACATTTACAGTTTGAGGAGAATGAAAAAGTAATGGGAGAAAGAACGAGCCATATTCTTGTTCTAGAGTGACTGAATGCACAGTGTAAAGAAAAATTCAAATGATACACTTGTCACTTGAAACTGTCGAATGGAGCACTAGAAGTGCTGAATGGATAGTGCTTCAGAAATAAGGTAAATATTCACTCTGACTTGCTATTATCAGTCGAGGCACCAGAGACACTAAATACACATCTGTGCAGTACTGGAAATACTTCCAAAAGTGTACGATCAAAACATCAGCATTGCCAAAAGATAGAGTGGGAAAAAAAAAATTGTCATTGAGAGACATGGAAAGTGAAATTCATTGTAAAGTACATTGCCTCTCCTGTATAATAACAGTGTAATTCTCCCATACCATCTTTCTCCACCATCTCTAACCACAGGGTGATCTGGTTATAGGGAAACGTTTGCTAACAACAGCACCTGGCTGCTTTTTGGTGGCTTACTTCCTGCTCCTACAGCATTCAGCTTCACAAGGCTGCAGATTCAGGTACAGTAACTATCTTGGCCAGTGGTGTTAAATTCAATTCATTAACTGGGCTACAATTATCCAGGTAACACACTTGAAGCTACCCTGAAACACCATCAATTTCTTTTTAACTATCAGTCATCCTAGCGCTTCATTCTGGATGTAACTAGATCTGGCTCTAAAATTTCTGATATAACTTTTTTCTTTCCCCCCAATGTCCTCAGGTGCTAAGACCTGGGCAGTGTGGAATCCTGTGCTACTGGGCAGGTGGGATTTATAAAGAGGATTAGAAATCTGACATCAGAGATAGGATTAACAATCAAAATACAGCCTAAGATCTTTCTGTTGTGCTGGTGGGACAGATTTAGTTGCAAAAGGATCCTGTTCCAATTCCAGACAGAAGTACTGAACAGGCCACTTAAGTTTTCTTGTAATCTGATGTGTAATCTGATGTGTAAGGTCAACCACACTTGCTCTATTGAAGAAAACCAGGAGAGCAACCTTCATGAGATACCATAGTGCTGCCTCCCAGCTCAGACCCAAATCCCAAACCAGCCTCAACTCTAATCTGGCCAGAGCACCACATAGAAACCAAGCTAACCATAGCTACCACCTGCCTGACTTGGAGTAAAAGCAATTTTGATGGTACAATAAACCTGTTCCTCAACTTTTATCAAGCACAACTGGGGATATAGCATCACCCAGCCCTCGCATCACTTTTAGTACACACTGCTGACTGATTTCCCAGCACATTAGAAATCTGACACTTCACCATGCATAGCTCCTTCTTTCCCTAGACATATTTTTGTCCCACCTGTCAATCTCCCCCATTCCATGCTCCCTCTTCAACCTCTTGAAAGCATGAGCTGTGGAGCCAGCAGCCAGGACTGACATGACCAGGTTTGAGTTTTTGAATACTGTTTTTAGAAAGAGATCATTTTCTGCTGTTTAAAACAAAAATAAAATCAGGCTACATCTAAACCCATGCCTTAAATTCTCTTCCTTCCCAGTTTACTGCCATCCTCAGTCACTGTTGTCCAAACCACCATCTTTCCCATCACTTACGTCCATTCTGTCATCACAACTATGGGGATCTCACCAATATCAGAGGGTCATCTTGGATTCAGAGCTTCCTCTGGAGTTGTACAACCACATTATTAACAATTTCTGCAGTTCTGCATAACATCAGTATCTCAAGCCAACCTTAATCTCAGATAACATTTCCTGCCACTTTTCTCTGTCTACAGTAGCACACAATGTTCTGTTGCTATCCCATTACTGGGCAGAAATCATTTCTTAGCTTCTCTTTTACTATGTGACCCATTCCTCCATTGATTTGCCTTGTCTATTACAAAAATAAACATATTTTTCTTGCCAAGGTCTTTCACTGCTTATCCTTGACCCTCTCTTCTGTACAGTCATCCCAGTATACCAGCCTGCAACATCTGTTACATTTACACTGAAGTACCTTCATGATTTCAACCACATTACCTTTGTGTTCAGCAAGTTTCTTGCAAGGACCTGTGAACCTATTTGCTCATTCCTGTTCTTTCCCAACAACCTCACCAAAAACCACAAGTTTTGACAACTCAAATTTTGTGGCCACTGCTTTTCACGCTGGTCAGTAATATCCCGGTGCTCTTCCACTTTTCTATCCATTCCTAGTTCTTCTCTAAAGTTGTAAGCTCTTTGAAGCAGCAATTGATGCTTTACTCCACATTTGCCTAACACAGCAGTCCAGCCTTTTGCTGAAGTACTACAAATAATGAGCATTTGCAGTTTTCATCATCACAAGATACCACTGATGAAGAATTTCCACAGTTCCAGAAAGCAGAAGATGTCACTTCTGGATGTATAAACAGTGTGGATTTTTTAATTATCATAGTGCATTGTTGTTGTTTTTTTTTTAATATTCTTGGGAGATCTATGTGCTCCTACTATGTATTATTATGTGTTCCCTCTTGAAGAGTTTATTACTGACCCTTTTCAAGCTACTGACATCACAACATCAAGGAAAGTTATGTTCCTATGCACACTGATAAAGAAAAGAAATACAATTCCTGTGAAAGAGGGAGGCCTTGCATTGTTTGTCTATTGTTTTCATCTGCTACATCACCGATTAGAAAGTTTACCGCAGAACATACAGCAATAGGGGATCTAGATTTTTAGAAGAGGTGGTTGGGCAGCAAACCAAAGACAAACAATCTAAGCAAGCACCAGCATGGGAGAAATAAAAGGAAGGAGGAAAGGACTTTAGACTTCATAAAGAGTCCAATTCTGAGACAAATATCAGATACTGAAGTTAAAAGAATTTTCGACAAGATGCTAAAACAACAATAATCTGTTTATCCTTGAGATACCTGGGACTGCTTTTCGAGTATTAAATTAGACTGTAGAAATCCAGCACAGGAGAGGATGAAAAGGGAGGAATGAATGACTTCAAATGCATACTGCGCAATGGTAACAGTGGATTAGAAACTCTTCAGCCCCTGTAGTAAAAACACGGCAGCAAGATCTGCAGGTGTCTAGAAGGATAACTGCGATATTTGGTTATTTATAATACTAGCCCTTATTAGGATAAAATATTTTTTACTGTAGAATTAAGATCTAAAAGTGTCATATGCAAAATGAAGCCTCCCTTTCGTAACACGCATTACTCCCATTCATCTAGTGCTGATCTGCTGTGAGATTTACAGAACTGCTGGGTTATTGCTCAGCTCAACACATCTCTGGTATAGACAAACAAAACTGAAGATGATGGATTGGTTGTACGCAATTCATTTGACAAGCATCAGAAAGTGGAGAGCAGGGAGGAGGAAAAAAAAAAACCTTTACTGAAGCCACGTAACCTGAGTTAATGAAATTATATTTAACTAAGGGTGTGTATTTAGACTCGATCTTACCATGGTGACTTAGCCATTAGTAGGAATTCATTGTTTACCTCCATGATTCTTATCGGTACTTAGGCAGTGTTTGCACGTGATTTTCAACTGATTGCTCAACATGCTCTGTGTTAAACTGTTTTGAAATAAATGAAAACACAGCAAGATCACAGAGGACTAATCTCAATTATCTAATCTGCTTAAAACTGCATGGTTTCTTTTCTTATTGAGGCAACATTACGGCTTCCTCTGTGGGCAAAACTGTACTTACTGATGCCAAACCAGACATCTGTTTCTTCTTTTGCAGGAATAAAACTTTGCTACCAGTGAAATGGAAACAGTTGTTATTCCAAATTACATTTCTTAGGTCATTTGAGGATCACTCCTCAAGAGGTAATAATTCCCTATAATGATTATGGACGCCTATTGACATCCATGATAATTGTAGGCATTTGATTTACATAGATTCCCTTCCTCCCAAAAAACAAAACATTCTGACAACCCGATCATAGGATAAATGACCTTCATACATCTCAGGAAGCTGGATAGCTCCTAGAAGTCTTTACAGATCAACGGAAAAAAACCTCAATATTCCAACTCATTGACTACATTCCTGCTGATTCCAGTGCACAGACCCTGTCCAACAACTCTTAAAAAGAGCAGAAGAACAAACGAGTTCCTATAAAATTACAAGGCCAATGGGCAACCTATAAAAACACTGGATTAAAGAAAAGTTACGAGCAGGTTTTTTTTTTTTGCATATTTTCATGCATGTAAACTGACCAGAGAAAGAGCAGCCAGAGCTCTCTCACCCCGAATGAATATGCTTTAGCTTTGTGCAACCATTCCTAAGATCTCAGCTGGAGTACTGCTGAATTTCACAGCCTAACTCCCAAAGCAGCTTCAAATTTTAAGTCAAATTCTTTCAGAAACATTGTTAACAGCACTCAAGGAAAAATTAGCAGCTGAAGAGTGAATGCAGACTTCAGCAAGTTTGTACATCAGTCTGCCAAGATCCAGTGTCTGTTGTTGTCTTAGATGAGTTTAGTGTTGGGATACATCTTTCAAGCAGTTGGATATAACTGCTCTTTCCACCCCCCCACTTACAGTTCGATCTTCCCCAACATACTATTTACCATCCAGCATCCAATTGCCTCTACAATTAGACTTAGCCATGTTTTCTTTCAGCATTTGTGACTATCCATTGCTTCTCCAAGACTCAACACAAGTATCACACATACAGGCAGCGCCACTGAGGGAATAATCAGCATTCATCACAGAGACCCTGGAGAAGTCCATTAGAGCAGCAGGAGCTGGAGCAACACCGGCATTTTCATTACAGCACACGCTGGTGAGGAAGGGCCTGTCTCAAGATGGAGCAATTGAATGGCAAAAAGACTCTGTAGGTTTGCTTAAGACTTTCTGAAGTCTCAGCACTCTCCTGATGACCTTCCTTTTGAGACAGATCTTTATTACAGAATTTCAGCCAGGAGTTCAAAAGGAGTTGCACTGACAAAATAAGAGAGATGATTCTATCCACGCCCCAGAGCACAGCTTGCCAGAGTGGTTCGGAATTATCTGGCAACCTTTTCTTCTTCCATACAACAACATGAATACTCAATCAAGAAGAAGAAACGAACATAAAGGTTCAGAGACAATCCCTGGCTAAGCACCGACATTTGCATGCTGTCAGAATTATTTGAACTTCTTGAATCTGCAAAGTGAGGTTGCCTTTTTCCTAAGAACCACCACTGATTATGTTCCTTATGATATACCCAGATGAAAAAAAATCCAAAATGCTGATTTCCCCTCCCCCCATATGACACAATTTAGTAATAAGAAAACTATATTCAAATAATAAGAGGGGGAAGGAGAAGGCAATACTGAAATGCATGTATTTTCTTACATCCAACAGTGGCATGATTACAACTGACCTCCAGTTTTGACAAATTTAATTTACAAAACTTCACCTCTCCTGAAAAACAAGAAAACATTGCAAGTCTGAACACTAAATCGGGAGAGGTTTCTGCCATAACACTTCATAAAGTCACAGCTTCCATGGTTTATTTTGCAAGAACTGTCCAATGAGTACTACTACCTTGACCATATATCATTAGAGTAAGACTAACCTTTTAACTGCTCAATTCTTCATGGAACCAACAGCACTTTAGCTTTATTGTCGAGTATCTGGCATCTTTGCTTGTAACTTATTTGAGCCATTGCTATAACATGGGGAGTGGCCCATACTGCAAAGTCTTAATCGGTACAGGTCAGAAGCAACACATCAAATCCAGGCTGGCAACATAAGCATACAAAATATTCAGTGAAAGCCTCCTTGAGATTCCCAAACTAAGGAAAATTAAAGTACACCTTTCCAATAATCATAAGGTGAACCCTCACTATGCGCGCACAGCAAAACAACTGTCTGATCTACAGCAGAAAAAAAAATTTTGCTTAAAAAATGAAAACTAAGATTTGATCATTTTGAAGACAATTTTGGTTTTGTTTTAACAGACACTAAACAACATCAGAGCCAAAGCTGAGCATTCAGTTGTAATGCATATGGAAAACAGCAGGATCTCCATAAGTGCCCCACTTGCTAAAATCTTGTAGTTATTTAAGAATCCAACCTAAAAGTGCATGTGTCTCACCAATATGGGCAAAGTAGTATTTTCAGCTCAGTTTCATTATTTTGAAGCATCTGGCTGATGGCAGACAAACAGTTCAGGTTGGCCATAGCGCAGTGCTATTTTTCTGTCTGAGCACAGGCTCAGAGCACACTTCTCTGCCACAAATACCTCCTGATGGCTTTCTGGAGATACTCAACCATTATTTTCACACAGCACCACGACAGATCTTTGCACGAGGGTAGCAAAGGAGTGTGACAGTAACAGGAATCTTCCCCTACCACCAGCAGGAGAGAAAGGCCATTTCCATAGCTTTTGTGGAACCTCTGAAGGAGAGTGCAGCCTATGCTCTGCCTTTGATGAGTAAGCCAATATGCAACTTACTTCAGCAAAACCCAGATTTAGTTTTGACATGCTGCTCATTCATTTCCCTTCCAGAACTGAGTGAGCACCTGCTCACACCCATGGACAGGCAGTCCAGCTTTTCATTCTGACAACCAGCAGAGCGATTCTGGGACTGTTACCTCAACCAGATGAAGACTGACTTCTCTTCACCCAAATACACTGCAGCACAATTCTTCAGTTATTTCCTCGTAAGTGAGCCTGACAAGCAATGTTTAATGTCCAAACTAAGTTATACAAACAAGAGCACAAACAGAAATAAAACTAGAAATAAGAAACTTAACAGTTGTGAAGCTGCACAGGCAATGCAATAGAAAAGATGAATTTACCATTACAGAAAACCCTAAATAGCACATGTAACATGTATCCCACATGAACCAAAGACAATAGTTCCTTAGGCAGAAGGGCTGTATTGACACCAGCATGAAAATGCTTTTTCTTTCCTCCCTTCAATTCCAGAAAACATGTATTGTATGGACCAGTCTCAGCTGGTGATGGGAAGATTCCCAGGTTCTATTGCTGAGTAAGTATGTGACCTTGAGCAAAAAGATTCACTTAGTGCACAGTGTCTCCATTTACCTATTGTAGGATAGGTATATAATCACAACGCTTACCAACAACGCAGAAGGGTTGCAAGGCTTAATTAATTTTTAAACGCTTCAAGGTCCTCAGCTGCATAACGGCAATCTTTATTAATTAAGTTCTATTTATTGGCTATCACATCCCTTACTTATGTAAATACCAATCATTATCTTTATAGCAGCTCTACACATTTTTTAATCCTTTAATTTTTTGCCACGTTGTAATCTAAAGACTAACATTTCTGATCTTCCAGAACTGGCGATAGGGGAAGAGGGACAACGGCACATCGGAACTCTGATAAAGGGGTCACATTTGCTCACCCACTGTAGTCCTTTTCTTCTGGCAGAGGTACACAGGAAGGCCACCACTTAAGAAGCGTGGTAAACTAATTCATCTGGAATCTGTGCAGATCGAACAAGTTGGTATGACTGTGTTTAGGAATTAAGTATTTTTTTCTCCCCTCTTCCAATTCATAATCTGCTACACAGGCTTATTTTGCCATTTGCTCCTCACAAACAATAAATAGGATATCACCAGTCTGTTTAAACACTGCAGTTCCTCCCAAAACAATGAGCCTCATTAACATACCGATTAGCGCTGCTTAATGCCCTTTAAAATTAGGTTTAAAACATGGTCTTTCTAATGCAAAGCTCAAAAATAGCTGTTATGCATGACCTGGCCACTGCACTGGTGGAGGCAATGTAAGAAAACACAGGCTCCTACCCAGCTCCTTCCACAAGCCCTCCATTTAAGCCACGGTCACAGCCCCATGGGAACACAGTCAGGATTTTACCCACAAAGCTTAAAACGAAGCAGCACGCAGAGCAGCCTTCTGGGATTCAGGGTCTTAGTCAGAAGTGCAAGTACACGAAGCTTGGTTCCACCTTAATATAAGTAAAAACGAAATGACACGTTCCATATTAGCAGCCAGGCAGGGAGGAAGGGAGAAGGAAGGAAATTAGTCAATGAAACATCACAGAAAAAAAATAGATGGTGTTCTATTTTTGGATATACATTCAGTTCTTTGGGGAAGCAGGGGAGAAATGCACAAATGGCTTTCATTCTGACAGTTGTAGGTGATCACAGAAGTAATATTCTTTTTGCAATAAAATGAAGCAGCTGTTGTCTGTCAAAAGAGGAGTGAGCATTGTCTTGTGCAGTAACAGCTGATCTATTATTAATCCTTATTTCAGAATAGACTTTAAATGTATTGACAACTTCAAATAGAAAATGACGATGTAAAGGCTCTTTTAAACTCCAGGGGAAATCCAGAACTATGGGTAAAGCTACCACTAAGGAGGAAAGAATGAAAAAAAACACAAAATTGTTTCTTTACAACTGCCCTAAATTAATTCTCATTAGTTAGCTATTATATGTGTCAGTATAAACAAATTGTTGGGTCCTTAATGAGCTCAACTCTGACAAACATCTGAAAATCCTGTTTGGAAAGGGATACCCCAACTTGGGAGCATTTGGAAGTAACTCTCAAATCAGCTAAGTCAAAAAGATAACTCACTTGAAAATGATATAATTACTTTCAGTTTGTTTAAAGCCAAGGAAAAGTTGACACAGTGATAAAAAGGGGGGTGGGGGGAGGGCAAGAGAAGGAGGGAGGAAAAAAAGGAGTTACTTTATACTGCTTGAAATTGGGCTGTTCTGAGGCCGAGGACCTGAGCTTATTTGAAGAAAGATTATCTTGACAAATTGGATAAACATTTTGTGCATGACAGGACGCTGATGGAGAGTCTGTTCTGCAAGCACACCTGGGGGATAGTTTGCTCAGTGTGTGACCAAGGTGTTCGGCTAACCCCAGTCCTCCCAGGGCGCTTTGTTTACTGTGTGACAGGTACAGGCAGATCCCGAGTCAGGCCCTGATTCCTGCAGACCTTCCAAGATGCATTTTGTTCCCTCTCTCTCTTGGGACGGATACCTCTTGGTTAGACCGGGCCACAAAAGGCTCCTCCAGACTTCAGCAAATAGTTTGTGTTTAAGGAAACCCACAGGCTGGGGTGCCCCAGGCCAACAAGTGAAAAATGCACATGAAGCATCTCATCTCCAACCTTCATCTGTCAGCATTCACTGGAAGGAACCACTCTACTACCCTGAGAAAACGCAGCGCTGGAAGAGAAAACCACCTACAACCAAACTACTAGTTAGTAGGGTAACAGACCTTGTCTGTGTAGGTTCTTCACCTTCATGCATCAGAAAATGGGGTTACAAAACAGCGTAAGGTTTTACTCTGCCTTCAGTTTCATGTCACACACTGAAGACCAAGGAGGCTGATGGCTAGCATGCACATTTTTGACTCTTCCAATAGAATTGGTTCAATCGGGAACAAAACCAACAGCTTTTAATTGCTTTTAATTTCTCTGGTGTTGTTGAAGCCATGCAGTGCTCAAGCCCCCCCAGTGTTCTGGAAAGCACCTCAAAACCCTCCCTGCACCTGTTGGGGTAGATGGGCTTCCCACCAGAACAGCTTTTGGTCATTTCCTACCTCTAAAGCATTGAGCAGAGCTGGAAGGTCAGAAATGGAAGAGACAAATATTCTTTGAGCAAAGGAATGATCAATGTGGGATTCAATTCACCTCAGGGTGGTATGAGGCAACTCCTGAGGAGGTCAGTAGGCAGCTGGTCACCACTGAGATGGGACACCTAATATTTGGGTAGCAATATACATCCCCCTCCAGTTTAACCATCTGCAGTGACCTGAATCAAGCACACCAGACCCTGCTTCCTAGAAACAAGATCAGCACTGAATTTAAAGAATTGGGGGAAAAAAAAAAAAAAGAAGAATTAAGAAAACACCATACAAGAAGAAAACTGGATCAGACAGCAAGATATACTACATGTTCAACATGGAGAGCAAGGGATGCAAACATACAGCTAGGATGTACAACAGTTACATCATTCCAAACCCTGACCTTGCCAAATCTGTTCCATGTCTGGGGACAGTTGACTTCCTCTATCAATCTTATTCATGAAAACTATAAGGGAAGATTAAAATTAGGTATCCAAAATGAACAACTTGGATTTGCACCTCAGCTATCAGCCATAGGGGATAACTGATTTAAATGGGACTAGCCTTCTAGTAGTGCTTCTACCACAGAGGCAGCGAGGCACTGGTGACTTGCCATGTAGTACAGGGAAGTCAGCAATGCCCACTGGCCCACGGCAGGACCAGAGAGCTGTTCCCGGCTTTTATCGCTGCCAGTTTCTAAAGCAATTGTCAGCCACTGCCACCACTCCGCAGTAAATAATTATTCTACTTCCTTTCTGACTAGTAGTGATGAGCAAACAAAATAAAGGCAGAGCAGCTCTGCAGTAAGGCTGGATCACCTAACACAGATTTGATTTAAAAGCCACAGAAGCTGCAAGGAAACACTGCCAAATACACAGAATGTTTGAGAGCATTTTTAACTGGGGTAAGGAGGATCCTTCACTGATTTTTTTCTCTGAAACTTGTCAAACCTAACCTTGCATAACACTGTGTTCAAAAAGAGGAAAGTAGTAAAAGGTGCAGCAAAATTACAGATTTTTGTCTGTGCAATTTACATTCCTACATCTGCTCAGGCAGTACACCCCATAACCAGCATGCGTTTCTCTTGCAATTTAAGACAATCACAGAATCACAGAATCATCAAGGTTGGAAAAGACCTAAAAGATCATCCAGTCCAACCATCACCAATACTCCCCAGCTAAATCCTATCCCTCAACACAACATCCAAACGTCTCTTGAACACATCCATGTTCGGTGACTCCACCACCTCCTTGGGCAGTGCATTCCAATGCCTGACCACCCTTTCCGAGAAGTAATATTTCCTAATGTCCAGCCTGAATCTCCCCTGGCGCAGTTTGAAACCATTGCCTCTAGTTCTATCACTGTCTACACGAGAGAAAAGGCTGACCCCTAGCTCACCACAACCTCCCTTCAGGAAGTTATAGAGTGCTATAAGGTCTCCCCTGAGCCTCCTCTTCTCCAGGCTGAACAATCCCAGCTCCTTCAGCCGTTCCTCATAAGGCCTGTGCTCCAGGCCCCTCACCAGCTTCGTAGCCCTCCTCTGAACACGTTCCAGGGCCTCAATGTCTTTCTTGCAGTGAGGGGCCCAATAACCCATAGAAGTATCAGATAGTGCTCCTTGTGCAAGATAAAAATGAGTGGATAGAGATACATAATCTCCATCCAGAAAGAGAAACGTGAATCTTTGTAAGCAGGTTTGGACTCAGCAAGCAAAAACTGTCATTGTAAAGTGATTAGAAAACAGAGTTGAATGATAGGAAACAAATATTTTCCAGGATGTAACAGCGTAAAGAACACTGCCACAAAGCTGATGAGCTCCTGGAAGCATCTATGTATCTCCAGCTTGCCCCAAGGCATATTTAGCTGATGAGAAATGTTCCCGTGATGCAATCCTACCAGCTTCTATTTCATTAGTTGAGCATGTTGTCAATATCCTGACAGGAGGGATTTTTCTTTTCAGGTTGACTGAAACAGCTAGGACACTATTTCATTTCAATTCATACAGTTATTAATAAAAAGCAATTTTCCTTATTTGCCCATGATACTATACTGCATACACAAAAAGAACAATGGTTGCCAAAACCAGAGTTGGCCAAGCAGGAACATTCCAACACTCAAACACACGTGATGTGAACCATTGTGCTCAACCACGAGTGCTCTGCAGCCAGAGCATCTCTGTTTACAGGAAGAAATCCAAGCTGCAGAGGAAACAACGACTTTGCAGCCTTACAGAAACTGTCAGGCATAGCTGAGAAAAATATAAACAACAAAGAAAAACCATGCAAAATCATTCTGAACATAAAAGTGACTTGAATCTTCACACAGAATTCCGCTTCCACTCCCCTTCTGCAGTATCCTGACACAGCTTCCAACAATAATTAAAGAAA
Source organism: Perdix hodgsoniae (assembly GCA_035772895.1). NCBI lineage: Eukaryota > Metazoa > Chordata > Aves > Galliformes > Phasianidae > Perdix > Perdix hodgsoniae. Next base: position 1,569,936 of record JAPSGF010000026.1, read on the forward strand.
ACCAAAGACATCAATCTCTGGAATAGTTTTCCCCTTCCTTTCCAAGCGATCCCCATCTTTCTGACAAACACACATTTGTACTCAACAGGAGCTCAAGTTGGACCACAGTAACTTGTGGCCCTGAACACTGATTAGATGGGCTTCAGCATAATGGGACCATCCATCCATCAGCACAACCTACCAGACTCCAAGGAAACATAATTCTATTTTCAAAACTAGGTCTTTTCAGAAATAGATCTTACCTGGTTCCTAAAAATAGGGCAAAGAACGATGCCAGCAGGATGTCTGCAAACAAGCTCTCTCCATATATTCCAAGTGCAAAGATCAGCATCTCAGTTTATTTTCAAAGTTTTAAAACTATATTTTTTAAAGCCTATGTGGTACTGCTGACTCCATTTAGTTAATCAATTAAAAAAAGAAAAATGATATACAACCTTCCAACTCTTTTGCTGCCTGCTCCAGCCCAAGTTAGCTTGACAGTGTGTACTTATACCTGCATATCACTCCTATGTAATTTCGAACACAACCTGTACCAACCCCATCACAAAAAGGTTCATTTCTGTCCCATCTTTTTTCCAAATACTTTGTGGTTGTAATCTTAAACACTACATCCATGGATTCAATTGCTAACCTCTTTCCTTTTACTCCATGGATGTATCATCCCAGAATATCTATCCAAGGCCAAAGACAACCCATCCTTTATAGCAGAAGCAGCCCAAGCCCAGTAGCCGGTTAGACAGACACTTTTTGCACAAGATATAGGGAAACCATTGTTTCATTTCTGAACAGGCCAGAGCCTGCATTGCACAGAGGAAAGTTCTGACGTGACACAGATTTAGAGGAAGAGTCCAAAAGAGAGCAAGGGGCAGCTCAGCTTCTGCCAGCAGAATAAGCCATTCCTCAGCTGAACAGGAGATGTCTTCTGCAGAAGCAAAACTCTCTCATGGTGATCACCAAAGACAACATTGCGGAGGCTGGTGGGACAGAAAATGGGAGGACACCTGGGAAAGCATCAGCTCTGAGATCAAAAAGAGACGCCTGCTCTTCTGACCAAGGATGTGAATATACAGATATTTACTTTCACAGTGCTGTTTCATGTTCTGTTATTTTGCAACTAAAACTACATAAACAGTCTGTAAACCACTCCGTAATCTTGGTAACAAAAGCCTACTGTGAGTCAATGCTAAAACAGAGTCCAAGCAGAAATGTTATAATTTCCTGGTGCCTTTAAAAGCCAAATGCCCTGATCTGATAAAAAGCCACACGCATCCTCAAGCAAGTAGCTCATTTTAGTTTATTTCCATGTATGGGACAAAATGCTTTGTACATTGTCTCTGCAAAGCAAATGCTTGCTTATGTCAGGTCACGTTCTCATTGGAGTGCTGCATTAGCGCACAAGTAGGATGGACAACTTGGTGCCCTAAGCAACATCTCCCCCATCATTTTGAGATTAACAGAACTATTAGGCACACTACAAAGATAATTTTGTAATGATACAAGTGAATTCATTCTGCATAATTTGCAGACAACATGGATATATATTAAGCTATAAAAGAATTGTCTACTTATAATAGGAAGCAGAAACACAAACTCCAATTTAAGCCAGAAAACCTTGAACCAAGAACAAGAATCTTTTTTTTTTTTTTCCAAACCAATGTTTGCCATAGGTAAGCTTCTGTAACCCCTCTAAATACATCTCTCCAATGAGCACTGAGATATCCTTTGAGACATTTCACTAATAGTTATCAAAGCCAATGAGAATCTTTCCCTCTCATTTTCAGGGGGGCCATTTATTTCAGCTATGGAGCCGAGTTCTATACCTGAGGCCACTTCATTTCTTGGGGAGAGGAGGGATGAACTCCTCAGTATCAACCTACTGCCCTCCAGACCCTGTTCTGGTACCACTGTTCAGCTCCCAACAGAAGATCTAGTAAGTTCTAATAAGAGGCTCAATGAAAAACAAAACTATCTTGCTATAACACTATATGAAATACTGACCCATGAAGCGTGCTTCATCAATACACATCAGTCCCCTCCGCGCAGAAGACAGCAGGGGGCCTGGAGATGCTGAAGAGAGGCATTGAAGCCAGCTTCCAAACTTCACATTGACAAACCCTAAGAATATCACACAGCCACCTGCACACACGTAAGTCACATCTGTATGCCCTACAAAGGACTTGCAAGAAGCTGAGGAAGGCTTTAAGTGCAGGTGAGCAAGCCCTCTCCTCGTTCACCCACACTGGAATTTCAGATCCCTCTCACTCTTCTACGCTGGCCAGGAAGAGCCTCAACATGATCATGAGGTCCACCTCAAAGTCCTTCTTTGGTGTTGAAAAACCACAAGGAACTATACTGCTTACCTTATTTCATCACTCCCATCTACGCATTTATATACACATGCACACACTCTGCTGAGTGTCAACTCAGCTAAACCCAGTCGCTAAGACTTACCCTGTATCAAGAGTGGCATCTATGGTAGGGGAGCTAGATAGAACAAAGTATTAAGAAAAGGACAGGCATTTCACATTCACTAGCACATTTGACACTGCCTGCTTGAAGCTGCAAACCAAACTTTACCCAAAGAAGTTCAGGGGTCAATACAGACAGCTCTCAGCTTGCTTTGCTTATATCATCCCAATACCACAGATCCTTCTTTCTGCAAGTACTCAACTCTCACCTCCACAGGATAACATAAATAAATGCTAGAATAGTCATGTACTGTTCTCATTAACAACAAAGACAACAGTCAATATAGTAAGTTCACTTATAGTATTTAGTGCATGTGTACCCAAATGTCAACAAAGCACTTTAAGACAATTGAACTCCTTTCTTTTTCACCAAAATTTAATTTCAATATTTAACTTTAAGCAGCATTAAAAAGTTAAGCTGAAGAAGAATAAGTAATTTAAGCCACATGTATGGGGGCACTGGTGTATTACCGCCATAAGGCTGAAATCTCCGAGACTGACAGAAAGCGGGCTCTGTTGTTTTTTCCTCCAAACCCCTAGATTAAGTTCCCTTCAGATAAAAAACACCTAAATGAAGTATAACGTTTGCCAACAGAACCCACTTTCAGATTATTTTGTTTTTCTTTTGCATAAGCCTGCGACTTCCACATAATCCGCAAGCAAATAGCTCTATTCTGTAGATTAGAAATTATAAAGGACCATGTAATCAGCTGACAAAAGAACTGAAAACAACCCCAGAGGAAACGCAGAGCTGCAGGCTCACAATGTGCCGCTCTGTCAGCCGCCCACTCCTGCACCAGATCCTCCTGACGTTTCTTGTGTCATGACTGGACTTTATGAATGGGACCGTGGGATGTTTGCTGGTGAATAATCAGCAAGGGAAGGGGCATGGCATCACGGACAAGGGGTCTGCTTCTGTCTGCTGACCAGATCCAAGCAATTCGTTCACTGCTTTCTCCTGCCACCAACTATGAATCACAGCTCAGCATTATATTAGAGGCTGAATAGTTGCTCATTTCTGAACAATGACACTCAAGAAATTAAGCTATTGTAACCTCAGACAAACTGCTCGTGCTTTGGTGGTTTTATTTAGTTCACATGTATGTAAATGTTTAGGTTCTTACAGTGTCATCAACACTTCTACCACCAGCTCTGACTCACAGTTCAGCACCTGTCTGTTTATTGTTCAGTCCTCAGAACACAAGCACTTCTCCCCCCTCTATATTTTTTATATCTATATAATCAGAAAATACTTTTACTTTGCCCATTCGCCTCACACACACCCAACTACTGATATTCCTATTGCAAGTGAAGCTGAAATCCAAACCAATCCCATTGTAAGCAAAACTTCCCCTAATCTGATGGCAAATAACGAGCATTTCTCCAGCCATTCCTCCTCTGACTTATCAGTCAGGCTGATGGATGTTTAGCACTTACCTTAATGCAGATTTTTGCTTTAGCTAACATTTGTAGAAGCAGAATCAATTACAAACTGGAGATTACAGGGCTGATGAGCTTTCATGCTGTTGCAGTTGACCATGCAATTGGGTTTCTAAGTGACAGACACCACAGGACCACCTCAATTGGGCAAAATCCTTCTCACATTTCCACATATCTAACTTCATCTTCATTCAGCACTCATTTCCTACCTTTTGATTTGTTTAATGAGCTGTTTGAGTGCATACATGTACATATGTATGCGCTTTCTCTTCCTTAATGAAGGGATTCCTGCATCAGGGTGCTTTCACCACATCTGCTGGCACAGCTTCCAAGACAACTGCAACATTGCCCATGGCCTGAGAATGTCCAGATGTGGATGCACTGCCCAAAGGAAGACTTCAGATATAACTTTTCTTACTTCAATGGACCATCATTGCCCCCACCCATTCCAGCAATATATATTTACAAGCAATTATCAGAGCCATGTCTTTACCAGGATTCCCTTCCTGGGAATCAGACAATTAGCAGTCCTTGCTATCTGTATTAGAATCACTGGTACTTGAAAACAAACAAACAAACCAAGCCTATACCTGATGTTCACCAGCAGGAGTGGGAAAGGCCCAGCACTTGACAGAATCAAGCAATAAAGGTAATAAGAATTTAACTCATCCCACAAGGTCTCAACCATAGAGCAAATGAGTATCTCCAGGGGGAGAAATCCTATTAAAATTTAAGTAGGTAGATGGCATATGAAAGTAGGAGTTTTCTAATTAGCTAACTGCCTCTAGCCCAGAGCTAGTCTCAAATATTTTTTAAACAGCAATACTTCAATTCACATCTGTCAGCTGAAATATTTACGGCTTTGTAATTATTAAAACTGCCTGATCTCCAGAGCTGCGAGTGGGTTGGGGCACTCTGAGCCCCTTCCATTCCATCAGGGACTGGTAGCCTCAGAAAGCTGAAGAGCTACAGATGCCACGTTTCTCACAGTTTATATCTTATGCTTGTCTTCTCTCCAACCATATCTATGACTGGGTCACACCATCTCTTTTCCCCAGTGATTACTTTGCCATTAAAAGTGAGCTGGCATTATAAATCTTTCCTCCTCTTCACTGAGAGACTTCCAGAACCTCTGTGCTCAAGCCTTGTGGAAGCTTGAAGCTTCTTACCACTGGGGAGCTTTGGTTGAAGTTGAACAAAAGCATCAGGAGATGCTGAAATAAGAGAAAAAGAGATGCAGATACAGTATCTTCACCTGGGCCTTAGCCACAGAGAGCTGTGTTGGAAACCCAACCTCTGCAGCAACGCTGCAGAGAACCATAAACTCATTAATGTTGCAAGAGACCACTAAAATCACTGGGCCCAATTGTCAGCCTACCAAACTACCATGGCAAAAATCATAACTGGCAATAAAGAAAAAAAAATACATGCAATAGATCTCCAGCAGTTCTTTTCGTAGCATATTTTCTCATTGCATCACCAGTTCCAGGATACACACCTACTGGGGGATCTGGGCTGGCAGCGGTCAGGACAACCACATGGAGATGCTGAATCTCCTGCGAGTTATATTTGCAGTGAAAAATGTTTACCCTTTGTGTGTTCCTCCTGAGGAACAACACAAATGCGGGCTCGGGTTTTTTTTTAAGACACACTTGGATAAGTGCAAACACATCTCTTTTGTAATCAGCCTGGGCTGACCCTGTTTAGCCTGAGGTCAACGACCAGTGGCATCTGACCTGCTGAAGTTAATGCGGCAGAACAATGGGAGAGGGTTGGCAAGGCCTTATCCTATTACCTTTTTGATACCAAATTAATTGTTTTTCTCCTTCTCAATGATTCTCTGACCTTTCAGCTATATGCGTTGCTGGCACAGAGTGATGGATTAAATTTAAGCAAGTACATTTCTTGACATTGTCTCACAGATTTGGAAGTTATTTATGTCTTCCTTTCAGTACTAAGAGGTTTAAGAATGTGCTCATAATTGCAACCCCATTTGATAGTTAAAGAAGATCCAAAATATTAATTAGTTTGGAAGTATTAGAAGAAAAAAAGGATAGATGATGCAACCAAAAAACTCACACTAATAATGAAGAGACAGATATCCCCTATAAACCACAGGTAGGCAATTCTAGATGTCTGATATAGCCTTAATTGGTGATGCTTTGTTAACTGGCAATGCCTCATTAATTGGCAAACCCAAATGCATTACTAGTAGAATAAATTTAATTAGTCAGACTAATATTTTCCAGAAGGAGAAAATCCCCACAGTATCACCATTGGGTGAGAAGAGCATGCATGGAATAGCTTCTGATCCTGGACACATCTTCATTTGATTAATTTTTTTTAATTTCCTAGTAGTTGGACCACTTCACTGGATGGAATAAACTGAGATGACGCAGTGCAACCAGCACCACATTATAAAATAAAGGTGAAGGAGCTCAGTTCAGGTTCCCCTATCCCACCCCCATTCCATCATCGGTTGCAGTGATCAAGTCTAGAAATATGAATCTAAAACTCAAGATGTGACATTTGCCTGTAGTTGATGTAAAACATCAAGGCACCGAGGCCAAACGCACATTCCTCACTTGTCTCAGTTTGGTGTAGGCACACTGGTCTCCCCTACCTCATAGCACAGGACCCACATGAGTTCAAACGGTTCACCTTCAGACTCCATCAACTAAAGGAAATAGAATTTTGTAGTTGCCTCAAGACAACACAAAAGCTTTTATTTGATTACATCAGCAGGACCTTAGAATTACAACTTTGGTCCCTCATGCCCCTGAAATACACATTATTAAATCAATAAAACAAATATACACTATTCTGATTTAAGCAATACTAGAACATAACAACAGGATCAATAGAGAGGGTCATACTGGTGGTACCACTGGGTGATTTCATTTATTCAGCATACTTAAATATTCTCTCAATTCATGCTTCAAATACAGATGATTAAGCGTACATATTAGCAAGATGAAGAGCAAAGGATTTCCTATGACAGCTCTGCTCAAAAGTGACAAAAACGACTTAAAGAGAAATTGGGAGAGAGGTAGTAAGAAGCTAATCTTGTTATAACGATTTAGGATTCCAGAAAGTGAGTGTGTGTGTGTGTGTGTGTGTGTGCAAGAGAGAGAGAGAGACATAATGGGGGGTGGGGTGGAAATCAGTCTAAATGTTCTTCAGCTTTTCCAAAAAACACACATACCTACACTTAACCTGTAGAAAGAACAGGTACAGTAGCTTCTGTTTCCAGAACAATATACCAGACTTATGCCAGAGCAGAACTTCACAGCAATATATTCAGAAATGCCAGAACCAAACTAATGTGACATTCATAACTGATAAGTAAGAGGAGTTTCATGAAGAGGCAAACCATCACCTTTATATCTGTCTTTTGGGTCATTCTTCACAAGCAGTCAACACAACTGCCAGTCCGTGCAAGTCTTTGATACACATAGGAGTCAGTATGTAATGCTGGTGGAAGGGCCAACTTAACTCTCCATAAATAAGGAAGTAAACACCATCAAACTGGACTTTGGAAGAAGTTTCCAGCTGAGATGACTTTCTCATAGTAAGAGCCACTGGGAAAGGTTGTTGAAATTAAAAAGCTGGACTAGACTTACAAGCAAATACATGATGCACAAATTAAAAGTAACTATCATATGACTTGAAAAATATCCCATATTATTTTTTATTTTATTTTTAAGAACAAGGAGAAACAAGCAACTTTTTGGTAAAATTACAGTCAAAAGGATTGGCAAGCATTACCACTGTTCCAAGCATATGCTTTCCTGAACCATCACACAACCCTATATGTAATGACTGACAGCTGTGAATGACAGCCCAAAGACAGCCACAAGAGGAGTTGCTCCTTCAGGTCTCACACCACATACAGCAGATTTCCATGGGGTTTCTGTTGCAGACCCCAGAAGAGTGGAATTGACACCAGCACTGCAGGCAACTCATCATCTCCAGGAAGCACACCGAATCTAAGTTCACACAGAATACATCCTAACATTCACCCTTCTTCCTTTGGCAAAAAAGTCTCCCCTTTCAGAAACCAGGGAAGCCACCACAGATCACACTACTTTCCTTATTCACAGAATGAGAAAAAGGGGGGGAAATGAAGCTACAAAGGAAAGAAAGAAAGCTTGTGCTGATTATGGCTCTCCCCAGTGACAGCACTGGGACAAAGAGTTGACCCAGCATCACCCATTGGAGAAGGCCCGGGAGCCAGGCAGGCTGCACCAGGTTGGGATTGCACACAGTCAGTAAGCTCTGGGAGCACTTCCCATGGCAGAAGGGGTAGCCTTTAGAAAGACATCAATATTCTGGTATGAAACAACTAGCAAAGCTAAAGAAAGCTGTGCTCGTGTCACCAGATGATCTCTTGATCAGAGGGGAAAAACAACTCTATTGCTCAGTTTGAACATAAGTTCAGTGACACCATTGCTTTCTTTGGGTCCATTTTAAAACATCCATACTTGGTCAACTCTGCCTATGATCATTTCTATAGTGCAATAAAAACACCACAAAATCTTCTGGTGTACTTTTGGCTAAATACACAGTTTAGTCATTACTTTCACATGCCACCACCAACCCAGGAGCACTAGTGCCTCAGGAGGGATCACCTCCCTGAGCTCCTCCATCCATATCGGACCCCTTCCAGTGCCACTCTATTCAGATCACAGCTCACCTGGCATTCAGCATCAAAATAAACCTGCACCACATCACCACCCTGCTTCCCCTGCCCCTCAGCTTTCAATTACTGACTTTAAAGGTACAATCTGAATCCATGTGGTTCAAAATGACCTTGTTACACCTTCCCTTACCTCCCCTTGCAGAGCTCTTGTACTGCAGCTCAGAGTATAAAACCTCAAAACACGACTTTGCTCTAAGCCCCCGCAGCAAGGGACAAGCTTCAAGCTGTTTAAGTCTATAAAGGTACATCCAGAGCCAGTGCAGGAGCTGCAGAGAGGGATCGGGGAGCCTGGCTCCAGCAGCTTTCAACCAAGTATTTAAACCTACCTGCCTGTTAAATGTTTTTAATGTTCATTTCCTGAACTCTGAGCAGCACTAACCACTCTTTGTTATAGCATCGCATTAGTCATTATTAAAGTCATTACAGAATTTAATAAGGATAAGTTATGCACAGATGAAGAGCCCGACACAGCTCACATACAGCACTTAATACAACTCTTTTTCTTTAGTTTCTTCCCTGCTGCTGGGAAAAGACAGGCACCCTACTTTGGTATGGCCCTGACTCACACATTCACATGGCTGCCTGGTGCCCAGCACAGAGCTGTGTGGAGCAGCACTGCAGTGAGCGTTGGAACAAGATGCTGCCTTCATCTCCCCCATCCCCACAGCCCTCCTTTGGGGTAGAAAAGGGGACTGCTCTTAGCAGTCTTCTGTAGCACAGCCCGTTCCCACTGAAGGCAATGACACATCCTGGGGATATATGTTAGTTTAGATGTTACCAAAGCAGCAAACACCCCCTTACTCAGTTAGTAACAACACAGCACTGCCCTCCCAGATGAAGAACACCTGCTTTCCCAGCACAGAATTCACTTAGTAGCCATTTGCAGCTTAATACATTACTTGTTCCCAGCTTCAGCACAAACTTGCCACATTAAACCCGATTGTTTCAGGAGAAGAACCAGCAGATTTAAGGACACTAAGTCACACAGCACACTCACAGCAACACTAAACAAACCAAAGGACCTCCCGCAGAACAGCCCTCACTACACACCCATCCCTCAAGCAGATATATATTTGCTGTTCCCCAAAAAACAAACAAACCGCATTTCTGAAAGTACTTCGAAAATAAAAACAATAGTAAAAGTAAAAAAAAAAAAAACCTTACCTAGAAGAAGCAGCAACCGCTGACCACCAAGCAGATCCAAAAAGAAAGGCAGCCAGCACACAGGTGGCACAACTTATAAACTAATTACAGCCACAGCTGGGCCCTACTGAGTCAATTAAGCAGCTTTTGCACTGCAGAAAAGGTTACCTATGTGCGGCCTTGGGTGATACACCAAGCAGTAAGGCCCTAGTGTCTGAAACCAGAACACATGCTACTTCTTGTGCACAAAGTGCACATACTCATAATTAGAAGTTACAGGACCATACTGCATATGAAATAGTTAATTAGTAGTAATTTTACATTCACCTTGATTATGGGCAACTTCAGTGCTGCAGCAGGCAGCCAGGGTGGGTCAGGTTGAGAGCACATCAGAGGCTGTGTCCCAGCTGGCCGTTGTTATGGAGTCACAGAGGCTGGGAGGGAGCTCTGGAGATCATTGTTGCATCTTCCATGGAACCTGCCACCACCTGAGGCAAAGGGCAGCCCCAAACACTGCCCCCAAAAAACACTATTTGAAAAAGCTGATTTACTTGACAAAATACATAGTCCATTGTGGTTGAAGCAGGGGCTTACATTTTGGTATCCCACTCCACCTGATGGCGACCTCTGTAAATGAGGTGGCACAAAGGCCAAAATGGCTGCAGATGTTGGCCCATGCAGCCATTGGTGTTGTACAGGTTCTGAGAAGCGAAGGCTGCCCTTCGACATCGCTCTCTATGTAAAGTTAAACAGTAAGGGCCAGTATACAACACGCAATAAAACCAATGGCAGAGACCTCTCCTATACAGCAAATAGCACTGCCTGGCACTGCTCAGACACTGGGTGAGTTGCACAGAGGTGCTTATATCAACTCCTGTTTAAAAATTCAAGGCCAATTTGGGCCATGTTTGCCCATTCTGTGAGGATTTCAGGCTTTATTTTCAACTGTACACCAACACATGAGGAGTTTTAGCAGAGCAGCACCATAAAGCCGCATGGATCTGAGGGCTCTGCCAAGCATGACATCAAATCTTCCAAAGAGTGAGGTTAGATAAAGCACCAGATAGCAGCGAATTCTTGATTGAAATAAAACACCGAACATTTCTCCTTGGCTGGCAACAGGTGAGTTCACAGGAAACATTTCCTTATCCACAGAAGTTTCTTTTATAGCAAACGCACAGGTTTCCCTGCCTCCCAAGAAAACCCTGTCACACAAAATGTTTAAAATGTTATCAGCTTAGAAAAAAATAACACTATTTTTAACTGATGGGAAAGGAGCCCGTTGGCTCTAAAGTTTCCATCCCTGAGTCGGGTGCTCAGTGCTGTTTGGGGCCTTTGTTCGGGGTAAATCAGCCATCAAAAATCCAGCCCTGCCGCTCCTCGCATGTGCTGGGCAGGATGACGGGAGGGATCCTGCAGCCCAGGCACTAATTACCTGTCCAGACACCTCAGGAGCTCCTGCGAGCAGCTGGCAGGGGAGAGACCTGGCTGGGGTTTTCCCCATCCCCTCCACATCCCCTATGGCTGTTGTGGCCACTAACAAAATGTATTTACAAGGATGGGAGCCTCTTCATTCCCACAGGGACATGGGCAACTTTGGTGTTCCCTCCTTCCCTGACTACTTCAGTGATACATTCACATGCTGGGCAGATAATGTCCCAGTGGGATTTTATGGATGTTAAATGAGGAAGAAGCACTGGCAAACCCAGATCCATGCCAGAGCATGTCTCATAGCAGAGAGTCACAGAACATCCTGAGCTGGCTGGAAGGGACCCCTGCCTTGTTTTTGCTGAGGACTCACACTCATCAATGGCTGAACTCCAATGGTCATCAACTGGAACATGCTCAGAGGTTTGGGGAGATGAAGGCATCACCTGAGCACTGAAAGGGGAGCGTTTATCGCAAACCGGCATACAATAATTCTAGTGCCCCAGAAGGCTTTGTTTCTCTTTTTTACACCCTCTCAGCAACAATAATATAGAATTTCCTTGAAAAAAAGGGCAGAGGGAAAAGTTTCCCACTGCTCCATGAGCATGATCCCCAGCACTGAAGGATGGGTCTGGGGGTCCCCGTGCACCGCGGGACAAGGAGGGGTTCCCCAAAGCAGCACCCAGGGCATTGGGCTCACTGCACTGTGGGGTCAGTAGCTGAGAAGGAGGAAAAAACAAAACAAAACTAAAGAAACAAACAAACAAAAAAAAACAGTAATAAAAAAGCAAAGTGGGGGGGGGAAAAAAAAAAAGCGCTTAAATGTTTGCAAGAGAAAACAATCCTCCTGCCGGCAGCGGTAAATAAAATAACAGCAGTGGGGTGATCTGCAACCATGTAACGGGCTTTTGTCTGCGCCTATTTCTTTCTGCCTTGAGGGTTTCTGTGTTCCCTCGCCGCAGGATCCCAATGTTTCTCCCTCCGGTACAAAGGCGGAGGGTTGCAGCCCCTCCCCCGGCTGCTCGCCCCCAATCTGCCCACGCTGCGGCTCCGGGGGGTGCAGGGTTCCGCAATTTAGGATTCCTGTTGGATTTTCAAGAGCACCGCTCTAGGACTTGCCAGGTTTTAAAACAGATTTACTCATCTTTTTAACTCTTATTTTTCCCCTCAGATTTTACACGAAGCCCATCGGGCATTTTGCTCCCTGTAGGAAAGTTAGAGGTATTTATGAGTCTAATTAGAGGCATTTATAAGAGTGATTAGTGTGAAGCATCAGCTGCTGGTGGCTGCGTGTGTGTTCACACATGGATGCAACGCCGCAGTTCGCAATTTGTTCCTGTGCCTGAAAGCTGCGAAATGCCCCGAATTCCCCCAGGCAGGCGCTGCACACGGCTGTGCATTGTGTTGTGCTTTGTGCTGGGACGGAGCAGCACGTGGCTGAGCAAAACCAAGGTTTTTTAAATTATTTTAACTTTATTTTATTTTTAAGAAGGAAAAGGATATGAGTGCTGAAAGGCAGTGTTTGAGTCCTTGGGATAAAGGCTGACACGGCCCCACTTATGCCTTGCAATTGCCCATCACACAGGTGCAACATCCTACTTCCCTCCTTTTGCTGCTCACCTCAATTCCAGGGCTGTAGGTCTGCAGCACAGCAGTCCCTCATGCACTCTTGTCCCATATTTGGCAGCAGCACACCACAGGAGGTGCTTTGGGGACTAAACTCACCTAAAAATGAACTCGAACATAACGCTGTGTAGTGGGGCTGCGTGCCCCTGAAGTCCCAGAGTGAGGGATGCTCTGGGGCCAGACATTCCACAGTCACTGAAATCCTCCAGAGCACAGTGAGTCCCACTGTGTGGACAAGACACTGAGCCATGCGTGAGTGCTCGCAGGGACAGGGCTTCAGCACCATGCACCTTCAGCCCTGGGGAGACCTGCTCGTATCCTTGTGTCTCCCCAAACCCAATGAGAGCCCCCAGGTGGCCAAGAGCTTTCTGAGGCCCCTGGACAACTTGTGTCCCTCCATCCAGGTTTATTTTAGCAGTCATCATGTAAATAGAGTAGGAAGGTGAGCACTGCTGCCTCCACACACCTGAAGAAGCTTTTAGCTGGAATGGCTTGGGGAAAGTAGGGAGAAAAGTAGGGAATATTTTAATAGACCTATTCTAGGAAATTGAGGTCTGTTCCCTGTCACAAAAGCTGATTTCCCAGGGGTGTGTATAGCAGCGGGTCATGCAGTTACACTGCACTAGAACCCAGCAGCCCACACCAGCAGCAAGCAGCAGCCCCAGAACACAAAGCTTGGCCTCAGTAGATGGAAGACCATGGTCAAAACTCTCTCCTAGGGTCACTCCACAGCAATGCACGCAGTGCCTGCCAGGTAGACTGCACCAGCAGGACTGTCTCATCTTTAAGGAGGATTTCTTTAGGGTATTTTTTCCACACAAGAGGGTTTTGGCCTGAAATCAAGCTTACAAAACCTTCTTTATCCAAATCTCTGTACATATATTTTTGCAGCCTCTAAAGAAAACTGCCACAATAAATTTCATTCATTCTTCATTTTAATCTTTGCTGGAGACTCTCCTCGAATGCTCTCTTTATGCACAGTGCTCCTCCTGCCCAGGCTCCTTTCCATGTTAGCATGTCCCACAGATGCAGCTACTGCCTGGAATACAGGTACCTCAGGGCTTTGACAGAAAAAGAAATAGCTCAAAGACAAGACATTGATTTCAGAGAGTGCAGCCAGCAGCATTGGGGTTAATGAACAAAATGACACATCGGAGAAGTACGATTATTAACCAGACAGGTAATGTGAAGGCAGGCACCAAAATCATAGCTAGAAACATACAGATGTCATTAAAACACACAAAAAACATCACATACATATTTTAATTTTATCTTATCAAAACTTCTGTTTGTAGAGATACAATAAATACAGATGGCACTGTTACTGTGCAAACATCGTCCTTCAAATCACTGAAACGTCAATGTAGATTTTAAAACACAGTTGTATATACTATTTTTTTTTTAAAGAAGAAAAAGTGCAAATAGTTATAACAAATATAATGCACTTGAGAAAAGTCCTGAAATGAACTGAAAACGGATGAAACCATATGAGAGAACACGTCTGGGAGAATGGCATTTTTGTTTGCTTAACAATAATCAAATTTTCTTAGCAGGAAAGCTGGATGGGAACTCCCTGTACCATCCTTCATTAGTTTCAATTAATAGTTTATTTGCCATTAGTTAATGTATGATACTACTGGGTCTTTTTAAAACCAGCCAGTGCAAGTTGAGAAGAAAGTATATTAAATACCAGAAGGAAAATGAGATGATATAAAACAGCCCCTGATCCTGCTAACCCCTGCTCCTCGAAGCAATCCCCTTTCTTTCCTACTTACTGCACAGTGCAAGAGCCTCGGGATTAAGTCAGATCTTTGAACCATAATTCCATTTATTTGGAGAGGCAAATGTGCCTTTCGCTCAATTTAAGTGTTTCCTTTTAAAAGAGGCTGTCAAATCTGAAAGCACATTAAATTCACATTTAGAACAAACTTTGTTCTCCTTGCACAGTTCCAGGGCTGTGGGTATGGCACAGGACACAGAAGCGGTGCTGCCCGAGGCTCGGGTGCCGGATGGACACCTGCAGGAAGTCAGGGCTGGCAGTGCCTCACGCTGCCCCTTCGCCACCAGAGCTGCTCCTGTAGGTGAAGGAGGCAGAACAGAAGGTGAAACTGTTCAAGCATTTATCATATAGCATTGGGCACACTGTCAACAACAAAAAACATGTAACATATAGCCCCTCTTCCACATATATTAGTGAACAACCAGTCACAAAACATTATTTTATTTGCAAGCCTGAGTTCTGAGGTTTTGGTCTATTTTTCATTCTATTTCCAGGATAGTTTTTGTAATAATTTGGATCCAGCTGATAGATGAGTATCACTAATTCACCCTTTCTAAAAGAAAACTAGGTTGAGTCATTTAATAATTCAACATTAGACATCTTTGAACCCAAAATTATTTGACTGCCTAATAGCGGTATGTACATAGTACATATATATGTGCCACTAAGGCACATTTTACCTCAGTTTAATATGAAATATTTCATTGCCCCCAGTTCTATCTGGTTAGACACAAAATCTTCTGGACTTCTCAGCTATTTGCAGTGTCCCAAGTGTAAGAACAAAACTGGGTTACTCATGTTTACCTCTGTCCAACAATGGTTAGACTACATCCCTATGAAAATATGAAAGCAGTAACAGATTCCCAGCAAACTCACAGAGCATCAGTTTCTAATGATTCAAGGTATTTGTGCAGGAAGGCTATTCATTATTTTTAGATTGTCCCACTGTTTGTTCCATGGGGAAATCAAAATGCCAAAAGACTTTGTCAAAAATACCAAAATGCTACAAGCAGTAGGGCTGGACCTCATGCTGGCCTTGTACAGCTTGGCAGTTAAGCAGCCAGTTTCAGTTCCTTCACTACCTAAACCTTTGGTAGAACTGGTTTGTGCTCAGGTCTAGCATATGATTTGGCCAGGTCTGACTGGACGATTCATACCTCTACCCATTAGGTACCATGGCCAAGGGACAGCTCAGAGAGGCACCTCCTATTGAAGAGTTAAGACTCAGGCAATGCCTGGCACAGGTCTCCAGGTCAGGGAAGAGAAAGCAAATGGATCTCCTGCACTAAAGTGAAAAACTTTGCGTTTGACACTTTGCCTGTCTACATAAAGAGTACTTGGAGTTTGGCCCAAGCCTGGAGTTGCTGTTTAAGTAGCCCTTGTCTATAGAAATGTTAGGAGACAGTCCAAGCACCATCACAGCCTGGCACATCACTGAAAAAGCAGTCAGTGTGATCCTGCAAGGGTATAATGGTCCTTCTGAGCAGCATCAATCCAAAATTAATTTCCCTTTCTCGTGACAGTACAAGCTCCAGCACAAAGGTTTGGTCTGAGAGCAGTTGTGAAACACACGCAGTGATTTTAATTTCTAGTTTGAAACGTCCTATGGGCAGTCACGTCTGGGGCTGAGCACCATCAGTCACAGCTGTAAATCCACAGTTACAATTAGTAACTACTGAGGTCCAAACAGGTGCAACAAGTTACATTATAATTGACAGTCAGTTTGATGAACATACTTACAAGCTGTTTCCAATGCAAGGCAATGTAGAAATATGCTTATGTGAATACTCATTGAAACTTGTGGAAAGACAGGAGAAATCAAGCCAAATAATTTTTCAGTTATAATCAATGTGAGGTTTGTTTTGTTTGTTTGAGCTTTCTGAGGGAAGTTCCTGAATATCCCACCAGGCTCTAACAATGTTTGGAATACGCTGTCCTTCCTGCATGCCTCATATACGTATAGGTCAGCCACGCGCCTCGTGCTCAGCCTGCACCCCATGTGATGCTTTGTTTACCCACTGCACAAGCAGATACGTGCAGCGGCCATTCCATGGCAGAACTTGCCTCGAGTCCACCACTTTGCTGTGCTGGAGTCTGCAAACACTGGGTGGCTGTGTTCCCCTCCTCCTCCCCGTTCAGCAGCGTCCACGTTTGTTGTTTGGAGTGAAACTATTCCAGATTCTGGAGAGCAGAAACGCAGAGAGAGACACCGAGGGCACGAGCACATTATCAGAAAGAATTTGAGTGCTCCCAGCAGCCCAGCAGCAAATTAGAAAGTTTTGGCTCCCAAGAATGAGTTGTGTTGTTTGTTCCTGCACACTGCAGCTGCTCTTTCCCTCTCTTCCCCATCCCCCTCCATTGGGTGGTTTATTACACACAAGCCACTAATGAATGGAAGCCGCTGTTTTACAGTACACCACACTTACAGGACTTATCTCTAGGCCCACCACAGATTTGACTGATCAACAGCAGGGCACCACCATCATAATTCTTCCTAGAAACAGGAGGATAAAAAGGGGTTTGTTGGAGGTTGGCTGTGTCTGCAGAGAATCCTGCCTGCGGGGCCTGCTGATGCCATCGCTCGCTGCTATGGTCTCTGGCCTAATAAGGTACAGAAACAAAGATTGTTCACTTGTTCAAGAACACTAAAGCACCCGAGTGACGGAGAGTGGAGGCAGCGGGGCACACATCCAAGTGGGATTAAGGCCACAAGTGCAACTTCGCAGGGCTGGCTGGGTGGCAGGGGGATATCTGCCTCTGAAAAAAAAAAAACAGTTCAAACATAATTTATAATGTGTCACTCAGTCAGAGGTGGCTGTCATTAAGAGTTAAACGTCGCATTGTGTTCAACTCATTCCGATAAGAATTCCCTAAGCTGCTTATATGTTATCATAACTCATGAGGAACTGGAGCAAGGGCAGGGAGGGGGGGAAGTTTTCGGGGCAAGATGGGACCCAGCTGGGGTGCAGGGACAGGGGAGCAGCACTGGATGGCCGGCATTTTGGTGTGGTGAACCAGATGCTGTGGGGCAATGCAGGACAGCCACCGTTTAGGTGTGGTATGCCCATACACTGCAGAAGCACTGCCATACACACACAGTTTTGCTGCGGTGTGCCCACAAGTTGCAGGGCAGCGCAGGACAGATGCCATTTTGGTGTGGTGTGGAGTGCCACATGCTGCAGGGCAGTGCTCGATAGCCACCATTTTGGTGTGGAGTGCCCACACACTGCAGGACGGTGCAGGACAGATGCCATTTTGGTGTAGAGCACCACACACTGCAGGGCAGTTTCAGAGAGCCACCGTTTTACTGTGGAGTGTCCTTAATGCTGCAGAGCAGTGCAGGATGAACGCCACTTTGGTGTGGTACGGTGTGCCCACATGCTGTGGGGCAGTACCAGACGGACGCCATTTTAGTGTGGTGTGGAGCAGTGTGCCCACACACCACCAGGCCCAATGTAGCACACGAGGTGCAGGCCCTATGTAGCACACAAGGTGCAGGCCCTGCTTCTGGGAATGCATCATCATTACCTCAGCTGTGGAACAAGGGAAATTCACCACAGCTGGGCAGCTTAGCTGCTGATTGTGAAGAAGGAAGATGTGTTGTAGCCAAGTAGGAAACCCTTCAGTTAATACTGCTTACTGGAGATGGGCCCCAATGGCAGAGCAGGAAAGCAGCTCTGGCGGGCAGCACTCAGTGCTGCTGGCTGGCCTGGCAGCATTGAAGTTTTTTTCTCTGGCCTAGGGAAATCCAGCAGTCGGCTCCCACTGAGGGCCCAATCCCACTAAACTTCAGAGGCCTCATAGAGAAACTTTCCCCAACAGTTTTTCTGCTGCCTTTCCTTAGGTGTTGAGGGAAATCCTGTGTGGAAAAAGGACAATAGCTATACGAGACTGTCCATTGTCACAGCTCTTTCCATAGCAGCTCACTGACCTAGCACAACATCCAACCCAATTCCCCACTGGGAGAGGCTCTCTGGCACAACCTGTGCAGAAAGTCCGTTTGTTTATCTGCTAGCTGCGGCTGCCAGATCACATTACACCTGCTGGGGCTGTCGGTAACGTGGGAGGTGGATGTTAGCTTGGCACTGTTGCTTTTATAAAGCCTTTAATGTAACAGGCTCTGGCTATGTTCAGGTGCTCACCCATCAAGTCAAGACTTAGGGAAGCTTGTGCTGAGACATCCCAGGCTCCCATTTCCTTGTCACTCAACTCAAACTGCAGTCTGGCTGCGGTAGGTGTACGAGAAATATTTCCTCTGCAGCTCATAGTGAAACAGCCACCCCCATCTTCACAGCCACAGATTTCAGCCTTCCTTGGCCTTTCCAATTGCTTGTTGTGATGACATCTTACGCTTGAGGTCCTGCAGTATAACTTGCTCTCTGTGCTCAGCTAGGCAGCAAAAGATGAGCTACAATCATGAGAGTACAGTGTGTCATGAAGGACACACCACTCTCCAGCAGCCCAAGATGGGAGCATGGTAGTGTCAGTGATAAGATATCTTCAGCCAAGCTTGGTTCCCCAGCCTGCCCCTCTGTGCCTTTCAGGTTTGCTCCTGTTGAGGGAAGAGGAAGTCCTGAACAACTTCCTTGCTTCTGAGGCATCTTGCTGTGTTATTTCTGCCTGGTCTGGCAGGAGACCAATGTCTCCAATTTGTGTGTCAGAAGCACTCCAAGAAGTATCCAGCTTTCTGGGTACTGCAAGGCAGACATCTTACAGCTCAGGCTATCCTCAGACAGGCATGAGCCCTGATGGGTTAATCACAGCCAGCCCTGTGGTAACTGCTTTGCTGCTGCTGCTTCATGGATGCCACACTACAGGTGTGGAGTCCAAAGATCTGCATGTGTAGGTATGGCCTCAGGTCAGCTTGTACTTATGGAGAAGTTCCTGTGCCTCTGGATGAGGTGTTACAGGCTATCTGGCAGCTGGTACCTCAGAAAGTAGGCAGTTTGCTGCAGCTGTCCCTTTCCATGGTGAGCAAAATGAGATAAACTGCATGCACCCATTCCTCCCATGCAGCCCAGCACCATATGGAGCACAAGCACACACAGAAGGTGAACTTACTATACATATAATGGCAAAGATTTCTTCTAATAAGTTTCTCCTTCTGAAGTCACTGAACACACTCCATAGAATCTTGCCTAAAAAAGCAAAAGACAATTTGTAAGTCAAAATGGAACTCACTCATTTATCTTCCCCATCTGTATGGAATGCAATCAGACAGAATAAATAAATACTAAAAAATGCATTTGTTTTAAATGTCTGCGAACAAAGAGCTTGACACATTTGCAGTATGTAATACTGTTTTCAAAACATCATTTTAACCACCTGATACATTCAATTAAATCCAGAACACTACCCAACTTGTATTTGCATTCTGGAAGAGCAGCTCTGAAAGAAACTGGAAGTGTGGCAAACATTCTGAAAAAAACTGCTTAAATGGGGAATGAGATCTCCTTGAAGGCCTGCAACAGGACTGACTTTATAGTATTATTTGTAAAAGCCACAAGTGTCTTATTTTTCCTCATACGACAGAGCCACTTTGAGAAGGACAGACTGACAGCTTGGTCTGTGCTCCAAGAAACAGCAAGAAAAAAAACACTTCTTGGTGTCCTTTTCTCCAATATTCAATGAAATTCCTACTGCGGTAAATAGTCTTTAAACAAACAAACAAACAACACAGAAAGCAGCGATAACTGATGGGAGAAAACAGAGGCCATTTTCCAGGCAGTGACACTGCCACTTTAACAGTTTCCCACTGTACTTCAGTTTAGCTGCCAGAGAAGCCTTGTTCAGCCTATTTGGGGGCCCCATGAAATGCTGCAAGCGTTACTGAAATGAGCACTTGTCTTTTGTTGTGCTGCATGCTAGCACCATACAGTGCTGAGCTGATAAATCCACTTTTTCTAGCACAAGCATTTTTCAAACAAAACTGCCATGAGACTGATGAGTAATGCCAGCTTGCCAAAAAAAAAAAAAAAAAAAAAAAAAACCACACCAGCGCTGCTGACAATGACAGCTGTTAAATTCACATATTCACAAAATGAGATGGGTTACATAACTGGAAACTACACGAGCAACTAAACAGCAAGAGGAACTGCTAAGCAGGGCGCAACTTGGGATCAGGAAGGAGCGCATCACACGTCCCTGTGTGCTCTGCCCAGCAGTGATCACAGACAGCAAAACTTTCAGGCATCAAAAAGATCTTTGTGAAATCATTGTTGTTTTATAGACACAGTGCTGAGTTCTAGAGAAGGTCCGTAACACACACAAGGCAGAGCGGGAAGGCAGAACATCATCCTGTCACCAGATCACCTGCCTTTATTTCAGCTAAACTCAAGCAAAATTGTACAAAACCAAAACAATCTGCGCTTCCATTTTGTTTGCTCATGGCCAACTTCATTCCCATTATGTGGTAAGAGATACTTTAATTTAGATTATAAATAAAGCATTTGACCTAGTGGAAATTTAGCGCTTACAAGTTTTGGTTATAAGAAAGTGTGTTTGTGTGGCTATTCTTCAACTGAGAACTAAACATGAAATGAGCAACTGAACACATGAAGTTCCTCACGCTTTACCGCATTACCTGTAACAAATGAGGCTAATACTAAAGAATGTGCAGACAAATCAGAAAGAAAGAAATGAAACACTGGAATTAATATTTTCAGAATGATGTCCCCTAAACCACTGTGTAGGTACAGTCTGCTGTGTAGGAGAGTAGCGAAAGCAGAAGCAAATGTTAGATGTGCATTAAGCCACGAGCTGAAATAGCTGCAAACAATGGCTAAGTCTGTTTGCTTTTGGAAGCCTTAATGTATGGATACATCCTTATAAAAGATGAGACAATAGCAGGTCTATAAGTGACAATCCCATAGGCAGTGAAGGATTAAGAACTTCCTATAGTTCCTAAAGTATCAACCTACATTGTAACCCTTCCAAAAAGGCTGCCCTAAGTGCTTTCTCTGACTTAGTCTGCCCAGAATAGGGAAAAGCATCAGAATTAGTTTGACTTTTCCTCTGCACGCCAGCCATGCGCACATTTAAAGCAGAGAGGAGAGGTGAAGAAAAAGAGAAGGAAGTGCAGCACTTATTCGGCATCTCCTGGCAGCACACCTGTCAGCCCAGCTGCCCACTTGCCCTCACTGCTTCCTCCGGTGAGTGCAGAGCTTCTCCAGCCCTGCTCTGGGCTGAGCAGTGCTTCCCACTCAGCAGCACTGGAAATGTGGTTTTCAGACAGAAACAAACACCAGCTAGGCTCGGGCTTCAGTGTTAATTTGTAGCTTTTATTCATTTTGTTTTGAAGTGCTTTTTTTGTGGTTGTTGTTTTGTTTTTCTTTTGCTCGCTTGCTTGCCTGAGTGAGAAAGCACGCTCATTTGCTGCACACGTAGTTCATCTGAAAATATTTTCTGCTGCCTGATGGACCACAGGCTGAGATACAGTCCTGCAAAACAGACATCCTCAGACCTTTCAGGCTGGCAGATCACTCAGCTCTCAGACTTGAGTGCGGGCTGCCACACACTCTTCTCATCAAAATTTTAATTGAAGACCATGAGCGTTATTATTTAATACAGTTCCACAGACCACCTGCAGCAAACTCACCAAGGCCCCATGGATTAGCAGTGATCCATATGATAGAGGCTAGGAACCACCAGCTCAGCACCCTTGCTGATTCTGACTGCTCGTCCCTAACGCTGTGTTAAGCCCATTCATGTATATCGTTCTGTTCAAATGAAAGCAGCCTGCACTTCAGAAGGTACTTCATGGAATCAAATGATTGGGAGTGAGAACTGGAGATCTGGAGGAGCCAAAGAAGATGAGCAATCCCACTGCAGCAACCCCCAACACACCCCACATCCCAGCTGTATGCGATGAACAATTAAAAAAAAAGGCAAAGAGTTACGAAAGATGCAAACCCAGGGGCCTCTTTCAGCTGGCACTATAGATCTGCAGTTATAAGCTGGACAGGATCTACACCACTCAACTGATAAGAATTTGCAGCAAATAAAAGCTCTTGAGATTCCCTTGTCACTCCCTCTGCTAATGATTCCTCCTCCCAAGTCTTTTGAGAAAGTTTGGGGTAATTTTTACAAAGTCCCAATGCAATGGTTGGATCTTCTGCTTTAGATGGTTGGATCATCCACCCCGCTTGTCAGGTGGAACTGCATGCTCACTTTACAAAGGAGATATGAATATTAAAATAAATAAATAAATAAAGCTGCTAAAAATTCTGCAGTTGCTTTTGAAACCACTGAGGATTCACCTTGCAGCTGCTCATAATTCCTATTTTTAAATGCTTTTTCTGAACACCAAGCAAATACGCTGATGCTGATCCTCATCAAGGACTGCGAGCTCTGCCTTGCCAAGCTTAGTCATAGAGGGCACTCCCCTGAACTAGCATCCTTGCTAATGCAAATAAATTGGTTTTAGTACAGTTCTATCATGAATCAACAGCAACAAACTATGGGCAGTAGTGAGGATGGAATTAGAGTGAGTGTTGACATTGATACTGCATGTGTAAGTCTAGGCCTCACATTATTTAGGGCACAGTTCTGCCCCTCTTATTAGTACCAATTCATCTCCTACTCTTCAGATAACCCCCACCAGCAGATTATGGCAGCCCTAAGAGACAGAACCTCAGCCAACAGGCGGCCCTGGTTCTGGGCTTTGTGCAGAGCCAGGCTTTGTCCCAGTCCAAGCAAGAGGCTCTTGCTGTTCCAGTGGATGGCACTGCCTGGTGGGGCGATGCTGTTTAGCACGGGGAGCACAAAAAGTCTTTAGGCAGGATTCCCACTGGGATAAGTTTGTACAATTTTTCCAAGACTGGGAACAAACATTAACGCAATTTTCTTCCTTCAGAGCAGTTTTAAAGTCACTCATAGTGTGAGAGCATTTTCCTCCTTGGAGACTGGACTTTGCTCCTCTGTGCAGTTCCACTTACTCACCTGGTGACTGTGATTGTGAGCACGGTGTGCAGAGTTGGGGACTTGCAGGGGTGGTAATCAACCAGGACAGCAAATCCTCTTGCTCAGAGGACCAGTTCATAGATTTGTTTTAACAAAATCAGACCTCTGCTGCAGCCTACCCTCATCCCCATCCCAATGGTTTGTTGCTTAAAATCTTACAGGAAAAATGTAATTTTCTCTATTATCTTCCAGCAAGATGAAAATTTTCTTCTGCAAAAACATATATACCCAAAGCTGTGGCTTGTCCATTTGAATTACAGATCTGCAAGGGAAGCCTGCGAAACTCTCCTACTTTCATTCCATTCTGAGTGTGACTTGATTTCCCAGTTTAAAAATAAATTTACTCCAATTAAGACCTCCTTGGATCTAGAAAGAACACATACATTAGAGATATTCCTCCCTAAAATAAACGTATTGCTTTTATAAACTATCTCCTGGGTTTTAGGATATTCAAGCAAAAGTGTGCTTCCCAGGGGCCCGCCTCACCACATGTCAGCCACGTTGGTTTATAAGTTAAAAATCAAAATATGGCTTTGGTTTGAAATATATAAAGTGCCCGTTTTTCCTGCATTCATGCTCAATTTGATATTGTGAGGGAGAAAAAAAGGGTCCTTGACAGAACGGTTTATTTGTGGAATGGTTAATGCTAATACAAACCTTCCTCTAACGAGGATGTTTAAAATTGTTTTTTAATATGCCTTTAATGACCTCAGCTCCTCATACCTACCTCCTCGCTTCCAAAACTGTTTGCACTGTCCCCAATAACACTCAGTGGAAAGCTGTCGCTCCTGCCTAAATCCTTACTTAGGTTGGATGCTATGCCTCCGTTAGACAGGGTCACGAGGTCACGATCGATTTTGGAGGCCACCTGGAGAGCCCAGGCCGTGAACTGACTCAAAAAATTTATATCAGAGCGGGAGCGGCCCACCTCCCAGGGCTGAGCCCGCGCTACGGCCCGGCCGCGGGATGGAGCCTGCAGCCCCGGCGCGGGGAGAGGCCAGAGTTGTTGACCCCGCGCGCTGACCCCTTCAAACTTCAGGAGAATTTTTCTGGCAGTTACCACGGTGACTGGGCACTCCAAGCTTATCCTTCTTACCACAGGAAAAAAAAAAAAAAAATTAAGAGGGAAAAAAAAAAAAAACGTTAAAACCTACCTCGTAGAGATGTCTATCAAGAAGCAAACATGTAAATGTTTTAATTGTTTGCTTCTCTCCTTGGGCTGCTCTGGTTCCAGCTGCAGCATCCGAAGCTGCCGGCAAGAAATCGGTTTGGCTGAAAACATTTCGGCTTCTGGAAAAGCAATGTTCAATGGACTTAGCACTTCTGAAATCTGCCTGTGGTCACGAGTGGCACGCTAAGGGGCTTAGTGTGAAATCATTTTTATTTTTTCTTTCTGTATCTGTCTCCAAATTATTGCCATTTTTTATTGAATTCAGAACAAACTGAGAAAAGGGATTCCAGCTGCCTTCAGCTTTTCTCCAGTTAAGAACTAACAGCCTGACGACAGCACTGAGCATGCAGCGATATGCTGCTGTGGTCTCTTCAGAAGAGGCTGCGTAACTCACTTAATGCACCATGAAATATTATTTAACAAGTGCAAAGGGAAAAAAAAAGAAAAAGAAAAGTTGTCAGACACCGTTACTGTTACTGTTGGTTTTTTCAGGTACTTTGAACATGACCCATTTCTCACTTATAAAATGTCCCAGGTAAGCAAGTTCCCATGATGCTGACAGACATGCACCAAGGGGTCAGGAAGTGCACTGAGTAAACAAGAAAACAAAGTGCACTCTGTTCCTAAAACATTAGGGGAAAACTGCTGCTGTTAATTTCCAAGCAATCCTGTACAATAGATGAAGCTTTTATGCAATTTTTTTGAGTGTTCCTATACTTAAAGAGCACTTTCTGAAAGGCAGTGCAGACCAGCACGCAGTGTTAGTGGGGAAAAACCTGCTTAGGGCTTCCAATAGCCAACCTTCCTCAGCATCCCCAGGCTGCTATGGACTGCCTGCTTCTGGACTACAGCTGAACAGGGGTTTAATGGTCGAAAGTTTCACGTCATCTGGTCTCACGCGCAGTCTTGCAATATCTCCGTCTGTTTGCAGAGTTGAATAGAAATATTCAGATGCGTTCAGCCAGTGCTCAGGGCTGAGGTGGCCGAGGGGGCTGCAGAGGTGGCTCTAGCACAAAACGGTGCCTCAGCTCCTGTGGGTGGAAAATAACGCAAGTTTGTGTGTGAGAAGCAAACCGCACACATCTGCTGTTTCGTCACAGATTCATTTTTCATTTCCACTAGAAGGAAGAGAACACGGAAGGCCAGCATGTGTGCACCAACCAACATTTAAAAAAAAGTGAATATGGAAACTGCAAAGGACTTTTCCTCCACTCAGAACTGGTTAAATTGCTCTGAAATATCATATGCCTCAATGCCAAATAGATACAAAGACGCGGTAATATCATTCAGTGGTTTTGAATTAACCGTGAAAACAATTTCAATAAAAAACACTTAGAGATTGTTTTCCTATTATTAGACAAAGGCTAAGCCTCTCCTTAAGAGATGATTTTTTTCATTTGTGCTTCTATTGTGGCTAAACAAGGTGGTTTCATGTTTTCCCCTTTTTTTTCCGCATGAAATAATCTAAGTTGAAACAATCAGGTGGCTGATTAATAGGCCAGAGGGAAGAACAGAAATGCCTGTTACATTTTATTTTTTGCACTCTTTTTCAACAGCCCTGTATATACAAGCATGTGCTTTTCAATTAGATAGCATGATTTATGAAGTCATGCTCAGGGCTCGCCAGGTTGTTGACTCAGATTAGAGCTATGATGCCAGCTCACTCCCTGGTGACAAACGCTGACTGTCCTTCCCGCAGCCAGGCACCCCTGGCAGCCTTATTAAAAGACCTTGTGGTTGGCAGAGTGCTGAGCAGGAAATGAGGTCCCCTCCGGTTTGGGACGGAGATGACTGGAGTTACAGAAAGCTGGAAAGCAAAACCAGGACCTCCTGAGTCACAGCCTTCCAGCTCCCAGGACCCCATGGTTCCTGGCACACCTGCACCCCCTGCGCACCCCCTGTCTCTCCAGGAGCCCCCCAGGAGCTTTGGGTCCGGCTGAGAACAGACAGCAAGTCCACGTGGGAGAGGAGAAATGAGGGCACAGCTGCCCCTGTTGTCCCCCCATGTCCCAGCCTGGCCTCAAAGCTCAGCACCCTCCACAGGGACACTTCCCTGCTCGGTCCCAGCTGGAAGGTTTTGGCACATCTTGGGGTGTTTTGCTAGCTCTGTTACAGCAAGGCATTTATCTCAGCCTGTGGCTTGGGGATCTTTTGTGTGGCCTCCTCTCTTCTAGGAATTCCATGTATAAATCACTGGAAAGCAGGAAATCTGTAAGCACTGGTGGGAAGCTCATGCTAGGTTTGGCTCAGACAGCTGCAGACCACAGAGCATCTCGTCCTGTAGGTGATGCAGCAAGCCAACACTTGACCTGAAATGGGGGAACCCAGCCCCTGTTCCGAGGGTTTCTAAGCCTGCACCAGGCCTCTGGAAATCAGTTAGAAACTTGCTGTATTTATGGGAAAGGACTCCCTGATGCTCCCTGTGTAACACTTTCAGTTGGAATTTCCTCAGTGCGATAGAAACAATAATATTTAGACCATTAGGGGCTGCGATTATTGCTCTAATAAATTGTTTTTTTTTTATTTTTTATTGGTTCATTGTGGCAAATAAGCCCCCGATTGATTTTTCTCCTAATCAGCATGGAGAATGCATTTCGCTGTAATTAAATCCTGTGTAACTGGGCACTCTGTGTTCGCTTGTCTCAGAGCTCTCCGTGCTATGAGATACAGCACATCAAACACCGCACTGTACGCGATAGGCACCCTGCCAGCCCGGCAGCGATTATGCGAGCTCGCCTTCCGCGTGCTTACAAATGAGAGGAGCCGGAGCACGCATGGAGCAGCGCGCACCGCTTGGGAGACGTAGGAAAGTTATCAAGGGAAGAAGACGGACAGAGGGAAGGCTCAGCCCTCTCCCAGCCCGTCCCTCAGCACCGAGCCCCGGCTCTGGGCTTGAATCGGAGGCCTCAAAGCGGGGAGCGAGCGGTGGCCGCGGGCGGGGGGCGGCGGGGGCGGCTCTCGGCCCCGCAGCGCTCAGGGGAGCTCCGGCCGCATCCTGCCCGCTCAGCGTGCTGCTGCTCGTCGCTCCCCGGCCGCGGGGAAGCAGCCCGGCGGATAATTACCCCTCGCTGCAATCCGCAGAGCTGGCCTAATCCGAAAGCTCAAGTGCCCGTAAGTAAAACTTCAGGAAAAGTTATTGAAACTGACAAATACAGGGTGACAAATAATCAATAAAAGCCCCGTCCGACATCCTTTATTGTTTCCAGGCACTAACAGCAAGTAATGAAACCTCGGCGAAGACGGGGGGTGGGGTGGGGACGGAGGGGCAGAACCCGGAGCTGGGCTGCCGCTTGGACAGCCCCCAGCACGGAGAGATCCCGAGGAAGGGGCGGGGGGGCGGGGGAGATCAAAGTGTCCCCCGTTCCCCGAAAGGCGCCGGGATGAGCTCGGAGCGGCCGCTGCTCCGTGCGCGCACCCGCGCGGGTCCCCGAGCGCCGCGATCCGCTCTCGGCAATAAATGACAGGAGCGGGGACACGACGCGCTGCCGCTCATTAGCATCTCGGTCCGGGGTTTGCAACGCCGCAGTTTCTAAAGTTTCAGCGGAAGACGCCGGGAAAGATAAATCTGTGCTGTCGTTTCTCTCCCTTTCTGTCTCTCCGAATTAAGTTCTGATCTATCAGTTGAAACAGCGGCCAGAAAGTTGATTCGCTTTCTGTTAGGATTTCGGGTTCAACTGGGGGCTCCTCCCGTGGCTTAAAGCTTTTGAGCTGTGTAAATGAACGGCAGTGTCACATAATCGATAGGAAAAACTCAGCTGTCACAGATCCGAAAGCAGCCTCCCGCCGCAGCAATAACGTGATTTGGCATTTCAAAGTTTGGGAACGTGCTGGCTGTGCGCGGGGATGACGCGCAGGGCGAGGCGGGGGGGGGGGGCTGGCCCCAGCCCTGCCCGCCCTTCCCCCCCTTCCACACCCCCCCCCCTCCCCCCCCCCCAACACACACACTCGCTCCTGCGCTGCTGGAGAAGTTTCTCAACTTTGTCGTTAGGGTGGGGGGGGTGACCCAGAACAAATCCCGGTGTCACTGTGGCCTCACCGAAGCGCCCGTGTCGTCCTCCCCCACCAAGCTTCCCTATGCCCCCCTCCACCCCCCCCCCCCCCCCCCGCCCCCCG